>JAKSZP010009805.1:0-51497 GCA_022478985.1 Massospora cicadina
CTTATTAGAACTGTGTTAGTTAAGGTTGAACATAGGTATATTATTGTTGACTTGTTTAATTTTGTTCTCATATATTTCTGCTAATTGTCAATATTTTCATGCCCATTATAATTGTTGGATTTTTAACTCTTCTTTCTCGTTGCAAACACTTTTGCAACCTATTCAATTCAAGACTAAATCTAGTTTGATAATCTCACAGAGGAGATTAGTCTGCGCCCATGTCAGGGAGCAGTTGGGCAAGCAAGGCAAGAGGAGCAGGCGGAAGGCCCGCAGCCTCCAACGTTCAAAAACGCCCTGGAGAATCTGGCGGAATAGACAAAAATCTCAAAAAACTGGCGGTCACAATTTCCCCAAGATACTCGTGTGGCAAGCACGATGCAACCAGTACATCAACACGCCACACTCCCAGCCACTTTCGTCGGTGGAATTTGGAGTCCGTGTGTATCTGGACATCCAAAAAACAGCCTTATGGGAAAAATTTTGTGAAGATGTACACAAAATTTTCCCGACTGCGGTGTATGTTGCACCTCACTCCATGTCACGCGGTTGGCTGGACCTAGGTTTCAAAAGCAAAATAGCAGCAGACAAGGCTGCAGCGGTGCGCATAGTGGTCAACCTCCCTGAAGGGCAATGGGTCGTCAAAACCAAATGCACCAGATGGACAAAATCAAACCAAATTTTCCTCACGTTTGACTTTTTGCCTACTATGGTAAAACGTGACATTTTGGAGCAACATCTGAAAGATGGTCTTGCCATATATGGCGAAATACAATCTTTCAAAATGCAACATTTCACGCTGATGCCACACCTGTGCACTGGCAAAGCCATCGCAGTTCTGACCCCAACTGAGGAGATCATGAAGGACCTAACCCAGATCCTGCACTCCACCTTTATTGACATCGCAGGGCATACCACCCACCCATTCTGGGTAACCATGGATAGCGCGCCCCCCATTTGCACCCACTGTGATGCATTCAGCCATAAGGCGCACACATGCCCCATCAAGGAGGGCGTCACATTCCAAGAGCACCCCTCAGCGGCCATGGCCAGTGGAGAGGTGCACTACGAACCAACTGCAAGCACCAAGGAGGCTTTCCCGTGGGGAGCACAAGGCTGCTACCTATTGGTAAAGCCCATCTCCCTGCAGGAGCGGAAGAAGGCTAAGCAGGCCCATAGGGCTGCGGCCAAGGAAGCGGCCAAGGCCACCACCACCATCCCACACTCACAACGCCAGGAGGACATGGAGACCTTCACGGTGGAAGCGACTCAGGAATCCATCACCCAATCAGATTGGGAAGCCTATGCCGAGCGGGCCACTCAATCCAAGGATCCAATGGGAGATTTGATCTCACCCAATTGCTGCACCCAAGCTCCTGTCAAAACTGACTTGGGACCTATCCCAACCGAAAAAAATTTTTTTGTCCACTCGACGGTGCACTGAACTTATCCGCACCACAAAAAATTCGTCCGACGTCAGGAAAACAAAAAGCGAAGGCCAAAGCCAATGCGACTCTTTCCACAAAAATTAACAAAAACCCTGATAGTGTTGCTGCTAACACCTGCGCTGCTGTGAAAGCCCGTGGGGACCTTGAAGAGGCTGGTAGGCCCAGGGGCCCACCCCCTCACACCTAAGGTGCAATAGGGGAAACCTTCACTCTAGGGATGCTGAATATCGCTGGACACAAGGCCTCCCCATCCCGGGCTAGGAAACTGAGTTTTTTATAACACAATTTACCCGTGGATATCCTGGCCATCCAGGAGTCCCACTGTCCACGAGGTTCTGAGGAAGCTTGGAAAACAATGCTCCTCCCATTCCTATCCTTTTGGTTGAAGCACTGTGGGGTGCTAATTCAGAAAAACAATTTTTTAGAATTCACATCCTCAGAAACATTCCTAAATGGCCGAGTGCTCGCCATCACCTTCTCATGGGCTGACATAGCCTATGCAATCGTCAACATCTATGCCCCAAACAGTGCACACAAGTGTCAGGAATTTTTCTCATTGGTCAAATCCCTCCTGCTACCCCCTGATTCTTTCCTAGTCGGTGACATGAACTGTTGGCTAACCTCACCAACAGACCGGTGGCCTCCCTCACCCCACACCCCACAGGGTCATGTAGAACTACGCTTTCTAAAAGCCACCCTTGGGTTAATGGATGCGCTGCCGTGACATGCCCCACTGCTCAAAAACATGACGCGTCCCCACATCCACAACGGCCAATTAAGGTCCATGACCCACATCAACCTTATTCTAATGCCGGCGAAATTCCAACCCCACATCTCCCACTTCAAAACAACGAAAATGGAATTCTCCTACCACCGACTGGTCTCGATAACCTACCACTTACCTGTCACAGTTGCAAAGGCCCCACATTGGTGCAAAATCCGCCCCCCGAGCTCATGTCGCCAGGATTTTCCACATGGGTGGAAGAGGCAACTTTGGCAAAATTGTTTGTTGCACCATTTTGCATGGACCCCATTTCCACATGGGCAACTTTCAAAGAGGACACCATCCGCCACTATCGCCATCTCTCCTCCAGACGCTCACAAGCCACATTGGCAGTTATCTCGCGCACTCTGGTGGAATTGGCCCACTTGGAGTTCAACATTCCAGCCATAGGATACAGCCCTGCATGGGGCCAGAAGTGGGCGGAGGCAGCTGCCCACCTCAATGCACTTGAAAGGCAACACAAACATCAGGTTTTTGTCCAATACAGGGCCACATGCATCACTAAAGGTGACAAGTGCACTGCATACTTCTTTAAAAATTTTTTGCACCATGCCAGAGCGTGGCCTGCACACAGGTGCGAAGATCAGATAATTCCATTGTGGACACACCGGCTGAAGTGACAATCGAAATGCAAAATATTACTCCAAGTTATACTAAGCTGAACCAATTCAGCCAGCTGAAATGGCGGAATTTCTCGACTAAGCTCATATCTGCACCATTTTCTGATACCCGGAAATAATGAATTTAATTACTCCAAACAAATTATGGACAGCCATTCGCGGTGCACTAAACCAAAAATGCCCAGGCCCAGATGGCATTCCATATGAGTTCTACAAAAAATATTTTAAATATATATCCCCATTGCTGCTAGCCTCACTTAACCAAAGCCTGTTGGAAACGCGCCTCCTACCAGGAGGACATGAGGCCTTTACTGTCACACTCTTCAAGAAAGGGGATAAGCTTGACTTAGCCAACTGGTGCCCCATTTCTCTAACAAACACAGACACCAAAATTTTAACAAAAATCATGGCTAACCATTTAGGGACTGTAGCATCTGCCACCATCTCCCCAGAACAATTCCGTTTCATCCCCAGAAGGTTGATTTGGGATAACGTGCACTCTGTGGCTAATGTATGTCAGTCCACAGCCTCTGGGGCACTTGTATTCTTGGACCAACAAAAGGCCTATGATAGAGTAAACTGGGAATACCTTAGGGCCTGCCTCCATCAATTTCGCCTACCCCCCGCTTCATAAACTGGGTAATGCTGCTCATGGAATCTGCGACAATGGCAGTGCATGGCCCAGGCTTCCTAACGGAAGTAGTCCACCCTCAAAGGGGCTTGCGACAAGGGGACCCCCTCAGCCCACTCTTATACAACTTCAGCCTTGACCCACTACTGCAAAATGTGAATGCCCAACTCAATGGGGTCCATGTGCCAGGCCAAACCCCAGTCAAGATGATGGCATTTGCAGATGACTGCGTGGTGGGGGTGTCTAATAACAAAGATGCACGCGCGCTTGAAGCCCTCATCCAGGAATATTCCCGGGTAAGCAACGCGGCACTGAACGCCTCCAAAACCGAAATCATCCTCCTTGGTCAGTTTCAGAACTGCTGGGCCCCAGCAATTAGTTCCCAACCTGGCCCATCTGCTCGCCCACGTCCACGCCTTACTAACTCAACACACACCGCTCCACTGGTGCTCCCCTTTGTGCCACGTCCTACCATAGGACCGGTGCGCCATCTGGGCGTGTGGATGGAGGCAGGCGGATATGCGTCAGCAGTAATGGAGTGCCGTATACTGGACAACGTGATGAAGCGAATCGCCTCTCTTAAAGCCCACCCTACTACCCTCACTGGCAGGGTTGTTCTTGCCAACTCTATGCTCCTACCAAAGTCTGGTTCGGAGCCCACGCCATCCCCTTCTCCCCAAGCTTCATCAAATCCCTGTATGCTTTGCTGCAAGGATGGCTTTGGTCAGGCCGCCCTCCACCAGTACGTCTAGAGGTCATGTTTGGCCCTCATCATCAAGGTGGCATGGGCCTGCTTGACTTCAAAGCCCATGCTGCCAAGATCCTGGGCACCTGGATCGCGGCTGTCACCGCTCCTACACTCCCATTCCAACACTGGTCCTGCGCGGCCCACTCCAACTTCTCCCGAGCCTTGGGCCTCAACAATCCATCAAACCTTCACTCCCTGATGAAATACCTCGCATCACACACATTGGCCACAGGTCCTCACGGGACTAAAACCCACTACAAACGGATCCTACTCTCCATGTGAAGCGCAGAGTGGAGAATTCGTATTAGTGGACATACAACCCGAAGAGGCCACCCCTCTCCTCAGTTCACACAAGAGGTACAGGGGCTACCCATCCATGATGGCGTGATCCCCATTCGACCCCATGTCCTATCCAGGGTGGACTATCTGGAAATGATGGACATCCCTTATTCCACTGAGACCCAAAAGACTATCTGGAAATACGCACACCATCCTCTGTTGCAGCCTCAAGTCCACTCCCATGTGTGGCGCTGCCTGAGGCGGGTGTATCATACAGCTGAGCACTCTAACGCTTTACACTCATCCTGTGTTGTGTGTGGCCAGTATGGAATGCTGTTCCACCACCTGGAGAAGTGCCCCACCTCTAAAGTGATATGGCGCGAAGTCCAACGTCTACTGGGCCAGGATCAAACGCATCCCTTCAGTCTGTCAAGAGATATGTTTGCTTTATCAATGGCCTCCCCCTCCCACCCTCCCTCCATGCTCTGGTGGTTGCAATCGCCATGTGGACTATCCACACGATTGCCTTGGATGCCATCACTGGCTCCATCCCCACCCTCCCAGAAGCTGTCCACAGATTCTGGTCTCATTTGGTGGACCACTTTCAAGTGTGGATGTTTGGATACCTCCCACCACGTCGCCGACAGCTGGTCTCCTCCTGGTTCCCAGTCTGGTTCATCAAATCAGACCCCTTCCTCCACATGTGCTCAATAGTGGCTACGGCCCCTTCACACGTTCCCTCCCCCTCCCCATAAGTGGCATTCCCGCTGGCAACAAGAGATAGCATCGCTTCTCTGGGGTGCCTCCCCTGGTACTAAGTTTATCTTTCCTGAGTCATATTCAGAAGTGTCCATCCCATGGTCAGCCTTCCCCACAATAAATTCAAATAATTGTTGGATTTTTAGGTGTGATAGATGCTCGCTGGTGCTCATTACCTTAAATCTAACAATATAAATTAGGGGTTCTTCTCACACCACTTAAAAGAAAATAATAAAATACTAAAAAACTCTAAAAAAGTTATTTTTATAGATTTTGTTAATCCACATGGGGGTAAAAGAGAATCCTCTATATAAATTGGTGCTTAGTATTCAAAGTGACTTTGGCCCAAGTATGATAGGCATCAATTTGATAATAGCTTTGATCCTAATTTGGCAATATAGATATTTGACCTATCAGCACTCTTGAATCTTGGCTTGCTTTTATGGATTGGCTGAGAAAAGATCAGAAGTAGGTATGACATATCCATGAGGCAAGGATTGTATATATTTGAGCCAATTACCTTGGTGGAAAATAGTTGCACCTTGAGGGACCCCCTTCAAGGCTATAAAAGGGGGCGCTCATGGCGTAGGTGCATCAATTAAATTTGTAGTGGTCTGGGGAGGGACCACTAATGAACTTCCCTGATTTTGCTACCTAGCCGGGGTAATTTACTTATCCAAACTTGTGCTATTAGCCTGAGAACTATTGTTAAAAGTATTGCCCCGATTCAAGGAGTTCCAATGTGACTTGGTCAGGGTCTTCTGGCCAATTGTATTATTATATTCCTCCCAAACACTCTTCTCACAATATCAGGCTTGCAATTGTCCGAAGATGATTTTTTGAAATGCTTTCTCCCATTGCTGTGGTGTATATCTGTGATGAAATCTTGCGATTGATTTTTACCTACCTTCCAGACTAGCTAGAGATTTGAAATTTGGCACACTTATGTATCTCTGATGATAATATAGTAATACAATGAAAAAGTTAATTTTTCGGTACAAAATAAAAAGCTTTATATGTAACAAGTGAAAATCCTATATGTTTTGATGGTAGTCAGCATATTGTTATAGCTGAGAAGATTGATATTCGGTTGATTTGAGTTTCAAGTTAACTATTTTCCAGACTAGCTAGAGCTTTGAAATTTAGCACACTCATGTATCTTCCATGACAATACAAGGTAAAATATTGAAAAAATTGTGAAATTATGAATTTTCTAAAATGTTTTTAAAACGTTAAAAATTTAAACTCATATCTTGTTTCTAACTTATTGATGGCTATCACCAATATAAAAACAATCTATTAGAATCCTTTGGTAATTTATAAACCCTGGCAAAGCTGGGTTACTGGGCTAGTCCAAAATAATTACATCGCAGGTTGAAACTTCAACATTTAGTACCTTAAGTTGGCTTTGGTTACCTCGATGAGGTTGAGCATACATGACATCAATTTCCGTATTTTTCCTTTTTGGAGCAAATTTATAATTGCAAGCAATGAACCGAGTTGCTGAGACATTTTCAATTGGCCGATTGAAACCAATAAGCAAACAAATCTAACAAATCCATACAAATCTAGGCAGCAATTCAATAAGAAACCGTGTAAAGCGGTCGGTACCAACAAAAGCAAGTTAATGCTCTAAGCCTATTATCGCCGCATTAAGTAGAGAGGAGAGGTATTTTCTTTTATCAAGCCTTCATTAATAAACTAAAGCTGATTAAAAATGATCTTAATGTAATTTGCATACTTTAAAATTAACTATCAAATTAAGTTAGTATCTATGTTTAGTTTTAAACGATTCTTTTTAAAACGGTTAGTTAATCGTATATACGCATAAAGGGTGGTTCAATTCTAGCTTGACATCAAGTTACATTTTTAAAAAGTTTTGAAGGTGGGTCAACCCTGGGACCGGTATCATGCTTAGATTAAAGCTAGGCTTAATCTTCACCATCCTTACAAGTCTAATCCGTTACTAGCTCTGGAAGGCTATTTAATTTGTTAATGCTTTAATTAAGGCGGCACCCAAGTTATGTAAATTATCGATATATTTTCTTTTGGCGGTTCGGATGATTATGGTTTCAGGCTGACCCTTGATCATCGGTATTGCTATTTTGTAGGCCTTTGTCTAGAATGATTTTGCTTTGTAGCCCCTATTATGGTATGAGGCATTGATAACCATGTTCCGCTGGTGACGATTACCTTTTGTCTGAGATTCAAGCATTTGATGTAAAATAGCTTTGGATTTACTTGTTTGCGTAAGGTTCGAGGTGATGTTTTCTAAATTTATAAGCTTCATCCGACGCTTTACAACTTTCATACTGCTCCAGGTATTTTGATTGGGGTTTGCTCTATAAATGCTTTAGGCCCTTGAAGATCTATAGTTGATGCTTTGCTTAGTTTTGTACCCATATTTGGATGAATCCTTATATTAACCGATGGTTGCAGCAATATCAAATCTTTATCTGGGGTGAAAAAGGATCTACAATTGACAGCGCTTCGCTTAACTTTAGACTGCTCTTTAAAGTTATATGTTAGGCTTAACAACCCTTCCCCGTTTAAGCCGAATTATTATTTGAAACTTATAGTCAAAGGTTTAACTGTGAATGAGCCAATTGGTTAGGGTTTGGATGGGTGGATGGTGTCGTAAAAGTTTTGAATTTCCAGTTTGTTCAAGGTTTGAGGTGTTATTGGCACCTTGAGTATCTTTGTCATCATTAATTATGGGGTCAGTTGCTCGTGGGCCTATTAGGGGATATAGGCCCAAATTTGGTTGGTTAGCTGGTCCGAGATAAAATAGCATAGCTTAAAGCCAAAATCAAAATAAATTTAATACTGAATAGCTTAACCTTATCTTAGAAAATGTTCAGGTTTTTATACCTGGTCTTTTTGGAAAATGGATAAAAAGGTGTTATGGGGAACAAAAGGTTTTCAGATCAAGATGGCTTGCATGTGAAACCCTGTGTATAAGGATAATGATCATTCCAGAATATTTATGCCTTCACTACTCTCCCCTAATTCCTTTTTATACCGATAAACCTTGAATCAGTTTCTATTGAGTAAGACTTTAGAGATTCCAAAGGATACGAATGCAGCTGGGTTTTTTGGGATTTTGAACTGAGTAGCTTAGTTTAGAGAGTTTGAATGAGCTTGCCAGCTACAAAATTTTGGAGGTTACTGAATTGGTTACTGTATCAAACCTTTATCTGCTTGGTTTGTCCTTGGAAAACTTCATGAGCCATTGTTCTGATCATGTAGGGTGCAGCCTTATTTTTCAGGGTCCGGATATTATGTTCTGATTGATATTTGATACCATATAAAAGTGTAATAATATTTAGTTAGGTTTAGTCAGGGGAAACTTTTTCAAGATTTATTTAATAAGTATGTGGTTCCCATTTGAAATTGACTTTTACGTTGCTCCAAGAGCTACATTTCTTGCGCACATAACCTGAATTCCTACTTAAAAGCTGGAAGAATTAGGGTAGGTGTATGGATAATGGATCTCTTAAGTTTATTGGAACTTGTGTTACTTGAGTTTGGACATGGGAATATTATCCTTGTCCTGTTTAATGTTGTTCTCATAACTTTTAACTAATTGGAAAGGTTTTATATGCAATAATGGCTTTTTAAACCTAAAATTATGTGGAAGATTAAAATGTGTAGATGGAAAACCAAGTGAGCTGGGATTCTTCTTGCAGAGTATCAATATATGTTATTTCTAAGAATTGAACTACTTTTTAAGTTTGATGTACCATTAGTCATTCTCAGAATTGAGGATCCCAAAGCCCTGAGCGCTTGGCAATCTAGTAGCGTAGGGATACTTTTGTGGTCAAATACTAAAGTGTCAATGGATTGAGCTTTGTTGGCAATTCCCATAAATTGAAAGTTTGATCAGAACTGATCTGTTGGGATCCTTCAGCTGTCAGGGAAGTGTGGCAATTTAGGAAAATGGGGCAAATTGAGGATATTTTTGTACCTGTTGCCTAATATGATTTTTTGGTAACAAGTATTTCTGAGGATTTTAGTCCAATATGATCAAAAAGTATACCTAAAGAGAAACCTTTGGGTGTGAGGGGTGCCATGACTAAGGAATAAAACTTTGGGGTTTTATTTTTGCAAAGGTTCCTAAGAGTTATAAGTAGCATTATACCTTTCTAAATTTGAGTAGCTAAAATATTGATGGGTTGATAATTGGCCTATTGAAGGGAATCAAAGTTTTATTGGTAACTTTTGTAGGTAATTTAAGCTAAAAAAATTTCTGGACTCACTTGTTGAGTTGAGTTTGCTTAATAGAAACTTCAAAGCTGTTGATGGATAGAATATAATTGGTTAGGTTTAGTTTGCTTCTTTTTCATTTTCAATGATAAAATTAGGGTGGAAATTTTTTTGCTTGCTTGGGGTTTCTTAGGTTCATAAACTTTTCATAGGGTCCATGGTTACTAAATTTTTATTCTTTATATAAAAACCTTTAATTTTTGTTTTTTTGAGAAAGTTAGAAGTAAAGAATTGGATACTGGATCCTTCAAATTTCTATTTTTTAGTGGTATACTCTTCCATCAGTTTATTAACTAGTTAGCTTCTTCAGTTGATTGCCCCTCTATAAACTTAATTTGTTGAAATGTTTGCAAAAATCTGGGTATTCTCAACAAAACCTTTTGAACTGCCTCTTGAAACTTAGTTGATGTAGGCAGTGCATTTGAGGTTGAAGTATGGCTATTGGTTTAAGATTGGAGCAGTCCAACAACTTTAGCTACTCTGATAGGGATTTTGTACATCCAGATGTATTACTGACACTAGTTGTAAGGTGCTTGACATCATTGGAAGTGATACTTTAGATTTTTACAAATGTAACCTTAGACATTTTTGCATGGTCTTCAGCACTGAACCAGCATAGTTACCTGCTGTACTTGTTCAGTGCATTATCAGCGTGCAGACTTTTATGCTTGACAGAGCTAGGTCTCAAATCTTGGGTATATCCTTTATTAATGTTACTCATATCAAAGTTGTTATTTTTCTTAAAATGGTAACTTTAGGCTCTTGTTGTCTATTAGTGAGCTATGCATAAGTGACAATTAGTTGTAGCATGGTCAATATTGGTAGGCTGTGCTATTAACCTTCGTCTAAGATAAATTTTCTAATGCATTAAGTAACTAAGGAGCCGTTGGTCTACCTCTTCACAATACCAATGTTACTTGGTTCCAAATTTTACCACTTTTTTCTATTATAAATACACTTGCTGATGGTGCCAGTATCTTTAAAGAGATGATTTATAATCTTTCATATAGTTATATCCTTGAGATATCTTTAATATGAGTTTACCAAACCTTCTTTACTTAAAATGTCAGGTTTGCTGAATCATTTTTAAACTTGTTCTGTTAGTAGTCTGATCATTTTTCAAGTTGTTGCTGGTGGTTATACCATAATATTTCTCCCAAGTAACGTAGTTAGCCCTGCATTTGTTAATAAGTTTGGGATCAAGCTTATAATTGAAGCTTAGCACATTTATACACAAAGAAGACTATGGTCAATTGTTTGGGTGAGAGAGCTTTATTATATTGTTGGTATCATTTACAGTAGAATTACCTATTTGTTGTAAAGGCTATGAGATTCAGTTCAATTATAGCTTGAGGTGTTATTGGCACCTCAAGTATTTTTGGTATCATTTATTATATAATAAGCTGTTTATGGGCTCAACAAAGGGAACAAGGCCTATATTTGGTCAGTTAGGTGGTCTGGGATAAGCTAGCATAAAGAAAAATGAAAAATGAATAGTACATAGGAAATTAACTTTACCTAAGAAAACAAACAGGTCTATACCTCTTTAGATTAAATATGTATAAAAAATGTTATAAGAAATTTTTTTAAAATGACTTAAATGTTGCTAAAGTTTTAGCTTACTTCAGGTGATCTGGTTTTTCTGGGATAAAAGTTAGTTACTAACGCTATTGTATGAGGACAATTGATCAGATGGTAATAGGTATTAAGATATAATCTTTTCAGAGATAGGACTTCAAGGCTGTATTCTCCCATTCTTTACTTTTATATTTGCTCTCTGCCCTAATCTTCCTGATCATAAGTAATTCCTTGACTTAATATGATTGAAAAGTATTAAATACAAAAAGCTTGTATATTAAACTATCAAATGATTATTGAACTAAAAGATTGCTGCTTATTTGTTCAATCTTAAAGAAAATTTATAGGGTTTGATGTTACTCATATTTACACCATAACACCCCAACTTGCACCTCCACTTAACCAGCAGTTTGTGGTACAAATTTTCAGAGGTTCTACAACATATCAGGCTTCCTGCTATAACCCAGCTCAGCCCCATGGTTGGTGTCTCAATGACACAATTACTTCTAGGTAGCGTTTCCTCTGATGCGTTTGACAATAGCTAGAAAATTGCTCATTTCAAGCAATGGTAGTACATACCAAGGCAGTTCATGCCACTAATAATTAATTTTGTTGTAACTCAATTGACATTAAAACTAACTCTGACATTGACCAACAAAGCCTCTAATATTAGTTTATTTGGTTATTATGATCAAATGGAACTGCTAGGCTGCAAATCCCAAGCTTTATATACTTAGTATATTTTTGTCCTTAATTGTTGATATGTTTGATATGAAATATAATAAATTAGGAATAAGCTAATATTATTTCTCCTATCAAATCTACTGTGGCAGTTGAGGTTTTCCCTTAACATCACATTGCCCTGATTTTTGATAAAATAGGACAAGCTGGTGTTGATGGAGAAGGGGATGATGGAGTGGTAGCTCTGGTTAGGCCCAGGATGGGGTTGAGACTGAGGCAGGTTAATGGTTGGGACTTACATCGGTGCTGGGGTCAAACAAGGGGATTATGAAATGGGTGAATCAGGGTCTAAGCTAATTTAAGTCAGAGATGCACTGAGTCATGGGTTTTGTGGTTCAGCCAGCAGGGAATTCTATCAGCCTATGATGATGGGAGCTTGGTTATGGAATGTTCCAAAGGACAGAGTGTCAGGTATGATGGAGGAGTCTGAACTATTCTTGCAGCAGAAGGCCATGAGGAAAGGGACCTGGTAACTGAAGGTTCTTTAGTTCCGTTTTCTATTGACCTGCCTAATATACACAATAAAGCAAATAGAATAAAGCCTAAATTATCTTATTATTGTCTTTTAGGGGTTTATATTGGTCTATTTAGATTAACAATGGCATGTTTATAGCTTTTCTTTCCTGTTACTATCACTTTTAGTAACACGATTCTATGCAATTTCTCTGAGATTGACAATCAACCAGAAAATATGAGCAAATTTGTCCGCAACAACACCAGTTGGGTGAAAGTGGCCAACGCAAAAGGCCCAAAGCCCTCCCAATCCGCCGGGGAAAGATGCCCCGGCGGAATGTTGACACCCTCCCACCAAAAAGGGTGAGTATAGCGCCACACCCAGAGTTTTGCAATTTCTGCAAAAAATGAGCGCATATACCAAAATAGAACACTCCCAACCCCTGTCCTCCCTTGAGAACGGCCTTAGAATTATGGTCAGTGATACTTCCCTCAAATTGTGGGGAAAAATGGGGGAGGCCTTCTCCGCAACTTTCCCAAACACTGTCTCATTCTATTATAAAAATTTACATAGAGGATGGGTGGATGTCAGGTTCATGTCCATGGAAGAAGCGGTGGAAGCAGCAAAAATCGTATTCTCCATAAAAATTAACAACAAAGACTGCACCATCTGCACGGTGCGCACATGATAGAATGAGGTAAATGACCTGTTCATTGTATTTAACTGACTCCCAGCACCGTGCACCGTGATATCCTCGCGGATGAGCTCCGCGGGGGCCTCAAAGGATATGGTGTAATCAAACAGTTTGAATTCAAGAAATTTCCCCTCCTGCCCCACCTGTGTACAGGGAAGGCAATAGCCATTATAGAACCCGATCAGGACGTGGTAGAGGATATCACCCTCATTCCCCACACGGCAACCATCAACCTCCCCGATGGCAGCATATCTTGCCCCTTCCGCATCACACTGGAACACACCCCACCTATCTGCAAATTCTGCTCAGCTATAGGCCACAAAGACCACGCGTGCCCCATCAAGTGTGGGATTGAAGCACCGGAATTTTGTGAGGACAATATAGATGAAACAAGCCCAACTTTTGGCAAAATTAAGGACTCCACTTTCACCTTCTATTGGGGTGAAAGAGCTGACGTCACCTTGGTTGAGCCCCTCTCACGCAAGGACTGCCATCATGCACAGACCGCCTGCAAGCAGGCCACGAGTTCCGCCAAGACCCAAACTTGCACCACGATTTTCCCAGAACAGATTCAGGTGGATGCCATAGCAGCACAGCGGAATAACCAATCAAATCCCCCACATATAACCCAATGCAACTAAAATGATGAATTTTTTGAACACAACCAATCAAACACCTCCAAACAAGTGGGAGCAAATCCACCTTGCACCACTGTGGATCCTCCCAGCTAATCACGTGTGATCAGCGATGATATGCAAGACCATTTCAGCCAATCACAATGCAACAACACTCATGCACAAAACCCAATCACCCCAACACCTAGTTTCTGCCCATCAAACCCACAGGCAAGTGGCAGAAATTTTTTTTGCTGATGGGGCATGAGCCAACCCACGCCAGACCCAAACTCCACGGAGTAATCCAAGCCAGAAGAAACTGAACAAAACCAGTACTATGACCGCCGACCAACACACTGGAACCAAATGGCTAATTGGCCCCATACTCACAGTATGACCTGCGATAAGGAACTGGGTGACCTCAGTGGGTCACCCCAGCATTCCTGATGTGCAGACTACCGCAATCAACATAGGGATGCTCAACATTGTGGGAGCCAAGGCCCCCATGTCCCAGGCAAAAAAATGGCTTTCCTGCACAATATCCCCGTGGACATCTTGGCCATCCAAGAACCCCACCGTCCACCGGGGGAGGAGTCATGGTCAACCATGCTCCTTCTGGCCAAATCCTTTTGGACGTACCACTGTGGGGTGGTAATTTAAACAAATTGTGACCCTCCAGTAAATATCTGAAGCACATCCTCCCACCTGGAGGGATGGCTGCTTCTAGTGGATCTCAAGTGGAACGGAGAAAATTTCGCCATGGCATGTGTGTATGTCCCAAATGATCTGAACAACCGCCAAAAATTTTTCTCCAATATCCTCTCAATCCCTTTCCCTGAGGCAACATTTTTTGCGGGAGATTTCAACTGCTGGCTTAACACCATTACTGACTGATGGCCCAAGTCTATGGCTATACCCCGCGGCCACACGGAACTATGCATACTAAAGGCAACGCTGGGCCTGTGCAATACCATTCTCAAACAAGCCCCCACCCTGGCCAACATGATGAGGCCACACCACAACAATAACCAGCTGGTCTCAGTGACCCGGATTGACCTGACGCTCACCCCTATAGACTTTTGTCACCAGGTATCAGATTTTACAACAATTATCCCTTTCTCTGACCACCAGATGGTCTCAATAGCGTTATCATCCTCGGAAAAATACCAAAAGCCACCAACCTGGCACAGAGTTCACCCAAGCACCATCCATCTTATGGAGCTTAAACTTTGGATCAAGATGGTGCTAACAACACAGCAAGAAAGATGACCACCCAACGGAAACCCTATCACCAAGTGGGAAATATTCAAGGCTCAAGCAACCAAGAAAGCCTGCCACCTGAACTCCAGAAAAACAGCTGCAATGTCCGTGACAATCAACAAGGCTATCAGACAGCTTCAGCACTTAGAAAACAACACACCTCGCGAGGGATACACCCCCCAATGGGGCCACCTGTGGTTCCAGCTATCCACACAGGTAAACTCCCTCTTTAGAAAACACCAGCACTACACCAAAGTATGCTAAAAATCAAAATACATTTTATCCGGAGAAACTCACATGGCCCAATTATTCTGCCATTTTAAACCAATTTCAACTTTGGCGACTTGCACACAGGTCCGCCAAGCAGATGATACACTGGCATCCACACCATCCGAAATATTGGCCAAATTACACCGATTTTACACTGACCTGTACACGGCAGATTTTGCATCACCTAGAGAAATTGATAATTTTTATTATCTGCTAATATCGACACTATAGCTGGTCAACCAGACCTCGTCACACCCATCACTAAAGATGAACTATGGGAGGTAATAAGATCAACTCCGCGCAACAAGTGCCCTGGGCCTGATGGCCTACCATATGAATTTTTCAAAAAATATTTTGAATATATTGCACCAATACTACTGGCAACTATGAACAAGTGCCTGGAAGACACAACCCTTCTACCTGGCAACCAAGACGCATATGTGGTCACACTCTTCAAATAAGGAGACCAGGCAGACCTAAACAACTGGTGTCCAATCACTCTCACCAATACCGACACCAAAATACTAACTAAAATCTTAGCTAAGCGTCTGGGTTGCATTGCTCAGACAACCCTCTCCCCCATCAGTTTGGCTTCATTCCAAATCGCTCAATTTGGGACAACATCCACACAATTGTTAACATCTGCTAAGCTAACCCCACAGGCGCCCTTGCTTTCCTGGACCAAAAGAAAGCATATGACTGAGAGTACGGGGGTTATCTAGAACTGTGTCTAAAGGCTTTCAACCTACCATCCCATTTTATAAACTGGGCGCTCCTCCTAACACGCTCAGCCAGGTTTGCAATCAGAGGCCCAGGTTTCCTAACCGACACCATCACCCCCCAAAGGGGCCTTAACAAGGTGACCCGCTTAGCCCCCTACTATACAATTTTACCCTTGACCCTCTCCTCTGCATTGCAAACTCAAAGCTCACTGGAATCAGGTTGGAGGGCAACTACCAACCAAAATGCTCGCCTTTGCTGATGACTGCGTTGCTGGAGTCTCAGGCAATAGGGATGCCAGGGCGATTGAGCGCATTATTCACCAGTATGATTCAGTGAGTAACGCCATGCTGAACAAACAAAAAATAGAGGTAATTGTTATGGGAAAATTCAGTTTGAACTGGGCCCCACCCTCCCACCACCACACAAACTAACCAACCCCACATCCAACCACACAACAACGATTCAAGCCAGCAAAACCATTGGGTTTACCCTTTGCACACCACCCCACCACCAACCCAGTCCATCATCTGGGCATATAGCTCGAAGCTGGTGGATATGCACTTGATACCATCGAAACCAACATTTTAGACAACATCACAAAAAGAATGACATGTATGCGGAGGAGTAAAGCTAGTTCAACAGGAAGAGTTGTATTAGCCAACTCCCCAATCTTGTCAAAGTTATGGTTTGCTGCCCACGCGGTTCCCTTCTCCGCCAACTTTACCAATGCAGTCTACAAGCTCCTGCAGAACTGGCTATGGTCTGGTTACCGCACACCTGTCAGGCTGGAGACCATGTACGGCCCACGGAAGAAAGGTGGGATGGGGTTGCTCAACTTCACGGAACGAGCAACGCAAATTCTCAGCTCATGGGTAGCTCTCGCAACATCACCCAATCCACCATCCCCCCACTGGGCTAAGGCAGCCCAAACCAACTTTGCAAGGGCACTACATCTGAGGTCCCCTTCCAACCCTGCAACTCTGATGAAATACCTTGCAACACATCCAACTGCCACTGGTCTGCACAACACCAACTGGTATTTCAAATGCATCCTGCACTACATAAGAAAAGGGGATTGGAGTTTCTCCTATGCACAGCAATCCAGAGACATTCACCCTCAAACTAGTTACGTGCAACTCCACGGGGGACAAATGGTGTCTAACGCACCTGCCCCACTACCATCCTTTCCTCTTTCCCGGATTGAATACCTAGACTACCAAGACTTCCCATATGACTTGCGCACCCAAAAGCAGGTGTGGGACCTCGTCACCTGCCCCCTCTTATCCCCCCAAGTGTGCTCCACAATGTGGCGCTACATGCGCTGTACGTTTAGAACAGCTGACCACACTTTCTCAATGTTCAAGACATGCGCCATCTGCGGTGGACCCAACACACTACCACACTGCCTGGAAGAGTGCCCGCCATCCATGCATATCTGGGCCAACGTGATGCACTTGTTTCAACAATCACCAACAGCTGAATTCTGACTATCCCGCAATATCCTGGCACTCAATATGGCCTCGCCTATCCCCCAGACGCTAAGGGCTCTAATTGTGAGTATTGTAATATGGTCCATTCACACAATTACCTTTGACGCTTTCAATGAGATCCTCCACAATCTCAACCAAGCCATCGTCAGGTTCCACAGCCATTTGGACGACCACTTCCAAGCCTGGCTGTTTGGATCACTCCAACACAAATGGAAGAAACGGATGGGCAACTGGATTCCAATCTGGATCCTTCGTTATGACATTGAAAACCTCACAGTCTTCATAGGCGGTACACCCTACTAGCCCCTGAGCTGCCATGCCACTTCAGGTCTAGTCATCCACCACCCGTGGCTCCTAACCTCACCCAAGTGTGCCAAGTCGTATCTTTTGAGTTCCTTTGTTTTGCGCTAGATTCCCTCTTCTGTTTTCCGTTTTCCTCTTACCTACATATTGGATGTGTCTGTCCCCTGGTCAGCTATCCTCAATTAAATAAATAAAAACAATGGCATGTTTAGCTTTTGCAAGCAGAAAGTAGACTTTTAGAATGAGTTTAGAAAAGCTATTGCCTCCCTATATACCTTTTATTGGAGTCAGGGCATGTTGCTTTGGGTAAGCATACTCATGACTTTCCTCCAAGGGGTGTTCAGCTACAGCGCCTGTTGCATACACACTAGAAGAATGGTTTCAGGAACCCTATCTGACCTTTGGCTTTTAACTTGGGTCCTGCTTTTTTAATTCATTTGTAGTTTATTGTGTTAAATTGATTACAAGTCTGATTATACAATAAGAGTGGTTTGGGTCAAAAAAAAGTGAAAATGAAGTAATCAGTCAAAAGGCCCTGGCTAATTCTTGGTGGAATCCTTTAAATTGGAGCAATAGTTATATTAATTGTACTCTGCCAAATAGAACAAGTTTAGGGAGTTAGATTGCACCAACCAAGCGGCAGAATAAGGGGTGTCTATTAGTGGTTCCTCCCTGGCCCACTTCCAATTTAATTTAAGCACTTACGCCACAAACACCCCCTTTTATAACCTTAGGGGTCTTCAAGGTACAACTTTTTCACCAAGGGTATTGACTCACATATATAAAGTCTGCCTCACGGATATGTCATAACTACTCTTGACCCTAAATTGACTGTTTTCATAAAGTGAGTCAAAATTTGAGAGCTCCAATAGGTCAAATGCCAATATTTTCTATTTAGACTCAAATCTAATAATGAATTTGATGCATATCACACTTCAAGCCCTAAGTGAATTTACTAAGCAGTGACATTGTAGATGGGTTTGCTTTTTATCCTCTTTCTGCAACTTAATAAAATCTATAAAACCCAACCTTTATTTTGACTTATAAGTCTTGGTATTCTAGTTAGAGACGTAAACCTTTTCTCATATTTTAGCAGTTGATATAACTACTTTACCTGCAATATTAAAATCATGGGTAAATTGGCACCTGCAAGCATAAAAATAACCCTGATTCCAACACTTTGGAAGTAGCTAGTGCGTTACATTAAATGTAAGTCATTTACTTTCTTGATATTGTGGTGACAAGTAAAAGAGAAGCCAGGAGCAGAATTGTTTCATGTGTGGTATCACCATACTGTGACATTTTTGATGGTAATATTTTCAGCGGTGTTTTGCTTGCTGAGATATACTGGGTGTTAGAATGTGTCCCAGAATGGTGAGAAGTTTGTTAGGACTGATTAAGAAAAGAGAAATAATTTTATCAGTGTTTAGTTCAGAGGAGTTGGAGCTGATCTATCAAATGTTTGGCTAGGTTCAGTTCTAAGGGCAGTTGGCTAAGGCAGCAGGGGGTGAGGATTTATTTGCCTTACAGTTGAGTTAAGTTTTGGTAACTGTCATGGTTATATAACATAATTGAGGATACAGTCTGTAAGGACAAGGATGGACATCAGGAGGCCAAAAAGGTTATGTTGCAAGGCCTCTCTGACCTTAAACATACTGTTGGGATTTTACTAAAATCTCTTATCTCCAAAAATTCCACTCCATCAATTTCCCCTGGAATCATTGGAAGGAGAGAGCACTATATCTCAATCTATCAAGGTTAATGATCAATCTTATCCCGATCAATTGATTGAAGATTTGATTGCTGTAAAAATTTACTGAAGTGGTTGTTATTGGCAAGCAACCTTAGTAACCTTTTTACTGCACAGGTTCGGTTTCCTCGTGCACTTTGTTGCGTTGTATAGTAGAATGAATTATTAATCAATAATAGTATGGAGACTATTATCCATAGTTGAGTATAAAATATATTTTGGCCCAACGCTCAGCCAGTATTTCTGATTAAATACTCGTGATGTTGCACTCATAGGGATTCGTTCCCTTGTTCTGTCTGACCTGTTCTTTGCTGAGATACCCCGGTGACAGTCTCTTTGGTCCAACACACAGTCAGCAGCTATCCCCAATTGTGACTCCTTCTCTAGATCCCCGCTCAGATCTTTACTCTTTTCTCTAAGAGTCATCCAATTATTGCACACAGCAATAATATCTTTGAGACAGAACAGCACAATGGAAGCTGATGATAGTTTACTCATTAAACTATATTCCAAATGGATAACTTAGAACTAAATACCTTTATTATCTAACTCATTATTTGACTGTTCTTTTATTATAGTGAATCTTAGGGAATATATATAGTGAGGAATTCGGCTGTATAACCCTCAGTTGACACCTCTTCAATGAAATGGCAGCCATTGCCATTGAATCACCAATCCTTGTCCTTGCAGCGATGGTCTTCCCCATCCTAGCTAGGATTCTGTCGTTGGACATCCTTGAGACCTAAAACGGAAAGAGTCAGAAAATGTGTCCCTGACGTTTTCCTCTCAATCCAAGAAAACCAACCATATTTGGCTAGTGACCTGCTTAGGTAATGGGACTTATTACCCATTAAGGCAAATCACGCAACCAACCAATTGATTTGCTAGTTGCAGTCTGCATCACTCACATCACAACTTGCTATGTATTCCCAATCAGTTGGTGATGAAACCTGACTGATCCCAATTGGTAAACCTGATAGTTAATCACAATCAGATGCCCCTATTTTGTCAGCAACTCCACCCAATAAGATCTTAAGTATTCATCTGGATTGATCCCTGATGAATATGACCAGGTGAATATCCCAAAATTCCCCCAAACATAGCTACTCTGAAATTAGGGTCTACCAATTTCCAATTCACCTTGCATTAAGGAATTTTCCCCTAGCGATACCAGGTAATATAGCAGGCTGGGAATGTGGGCAAAAATCCCAACACATCCCCCCTCTTGCCTAGATTTCCAGTGAGAAAAGGACCAGGGCACGAGAACAATGCTTTGGACACTTGGTTGAACACTTCATTGGTTCAAGCAGTGTACACCCGTCAATAATCAACGCTGATTGGAAAAACCTTCACCATACAGCGTTCTTCATCTTCCTCCTCACTACCGCCTTCTCAGAGTGCAGTCACCATGACCTACTGTCGTGCTGGGCTGATTTATTTACTTATGACAATATTAGTCCTGGGAACCAGTTTTCCCCCGTCAGGGTATATGAACTTCCGTCATATTCAGGATTCTTGGTCTGGCGTCCTTGATTTCCTAATTTTCTCCTCGTCCTGGACAGGAGACTCTTGCCATCGATATTCATTTCATGGCTGATTAAGAATAATTATTTTTGTCTGCCCTGGTTATTTCTCTCATAAACTCCTGGCTCAAGTCATTCATAATTCTTCCCTTGGAGAGCTTATCTCATTTTTGAGATTAATTTCACCAAAATTGGTTCTTAATGGATTGTAGAGTGCATAATGTCAACTTCCATATAAGTCTGACATCCCCTTTCTTGTCCAGCTCATATGTCAAATTCTGAGTCACAATACCAGCAGCTTCTGAATAGTTTGTCTGATCAAGACCTCCGTCTCTTCCAGCAGATGAGTTGGGATGCTCAGCGGAACCTCTTCTATGGTCCTTCTAGGACTCATATGCCTAGTCTAGCACTAGCAGCTAGTCCTTCCATCGAATTACCAGAAACAGTAACTAATCCCTATGAAACCAGGCTTGCGATTGTTTCAAACAACTCTCAGCCGATTCTTCCTCTGCCATCAATTCCAGAGTTGGACTTCAAAACTCTTCTTGATTTGGCTCCTTTTGCTGATGCACCTACCATTGTTGTAGATGTTCCAGAGATTATGCCGCTTGCTCTTGATCACTCATTTCTTGCTGGGTCATATCTACTCCCTGAGTTCCTTTTCTGACTTGGGCAATATTACAAACCTGCTGTTCTGGTCTCTGAGTTCACCATTGGTAACAGTATTCACTTTGAGCTCCCCTATGCAGAACTCTGGGCCCAAGTCACCAAGGCTTTGACTTTAGCGCTTAATTCCTCTGATCTTTATAACATCCTGGATCAGGATACCGCTGCTTATGCTCTTTGCTTTGCTGGCCAAGCTCTTTGAAGTTGGTCCACAAAGCTTCCACCCTCGCCTGGGTTCCACTACTTGTTCAGCTTTAGCTTCCAATAAGCCTGTAGTCATCGCTTGCAGGATGTAATCCGCTCCCTGCATGACTATCTCTTCTCCAGCGCTTCCCATCGGTATCTTCTGCTGATGGCGTTGATAGGGGGCATGATTTGGCAACCCCCATCAAGCATCCCTTGTTTGTTGCCAGCCCACATGTCCGGTGTTCTTGATGAAGCCCTTTGTCAGGCGCTCAGAACTAATCTTTTGGCTCCATTACTGTATCAGGATTATTTGAGGTTATTCACCAATTGCCTCTTCTTATATTCTTGCTTTTCTCCCCACTCCAGGGTTTCACAATTGGCTTCATCCAACATCTCAATTTCCCTTTCCCTAGTTGCTTTCTTGCAGGAGTCTGCGTCCGCTCAAAGAACATGGTTTCATGTAGGTCTCACCCTAGTTAGTGTCTGATCTCATATTAATTTTGATCGGCTGTT
Organism: Massospora cicadina; assembly: GCA_022478985.1. Classification (NCBI taxonomy): domain Eukaryota; kingdom Fungi; phylum Entomophthoromycota; class Entomophthoromycetes; order Entomophthorales; family Entomophthoraceae; genus Massospora; species Massospora cicadina. Next base: position 22,298 of record JAKSZP010009805.1, read on the forward strand.
CATTCCTACCATGATCCATCCTTCCTCCCCCAAGAGGCGACATAGGCAGAATCATCCCTGTACTGAGGACAATTAATAAAAAATTATAAAATTATATCAGCTTTTTCTCTGTGTAATTTATAATCTTTTTTTCCAATATCTTTTATCAATTTTTTATCTTTATTCTTCTTTTTTCATATGGGACTTGACCTTGTTTCAGTTTAGCAGTCCATCTTTTTTATTTTTTTCCCCCAAACTGGGTCCTGAGTACTTAAACCTGCCAGTTTTCTATGGTTCAGAGGTCCTTTTTTGGACTTAATCATCTAGATTGGTTCAGAGGTCCTTTTTTTGACTTGACCTAATCATCAGGACATGACTAACTTAATGGTTCATTGGTCCTTCAGAAAACTCTTTTTAATTGATCCATCGCTTTAGATACTTAGCATAGACTTGATTCACAACTCTTCTATCTAAGAAATTCTTGAATGAGTATGTAAGAAGAGTATCTATAACTCTCCTGTTCCCAGCGTGGTAGTGCACGGTGCACAAGGCCAATGCCAGAGAACTAGCCATTAATGCAAAAGCTATCAGGGTCCAGCAGAGGGTGCTGGAGCAATAACAACTTAGGCATATAAGTGCAATTATTATATTAAATAACCCACCACAAGCAATACGGTGCACAATGAGAAAGGGGGTAAGTGACTCAGGTTGGAGGGAACCTGGGTGAACCAACAAAGCACTAGAAGATAGCTCAATCATATTGGAAATGGCAAGGTTAATGGAGCGCGAGAGCTCCTCAAAGAGGTTTGTGCACAGGAGCGTTTAAAATAACATAAAAATTAAAACGTAAAATGGGAAAAATGTTTATTTGGGAAGTCAACCAACAAGGAATGTTGGTCAAGGAAAACATATTTAAACTCGGATGGGGGAATAAGGGATTTGCTGCAGTTGCCCAAGCACTGACCCACCATTAGGGCAACACTACCATCCAAATTAGTTGAATAAGCCAAAACTGACTTCACTCAAGTGATTATTTGAAGTTGGATTTGACCCAAACGCGTTGTTTTGTAAAATGGAACAGGTTTTGAAACCCCTTTCCTTGATAACTGAATGGTACCATCTGCATTAATTTGGTAGACCATCTGTTTTAATGCCTGGACTGACATAAGGGGCTGGGCATTTGGCACCCAACTAGTACCAACCTGGGCATATTTTGCCTGTACCCAGTGTTGGTCTAGGGTATGCTTCAGGTCTGGGAGGCCCTGTAATTTCACCTTCTGGGCAACCTGGCGCCCAGCCTTATCCTTGGGGTTGGTCCCCACTATGATGTCATGGGACCATGACAGAGTAAGCATCAGTTGCCATCTTGGCAAACACTTTGAATGGACCTGACCACAACGCATCTAGTTTTTTTTCTTCTTCTGAAACCATGCGTATTGCAATAGGCAACTCTTTCCCCTATTTAATATTCAGCTAAGGCCAGTCAGTTCTTATTATCCATCAAATTCACTCATATCTTTTTCTTCAATGTTGTATCAAATGCTTTCAATTGCATATTGATCAGGATATTTGTCTGTTGGTTCAAATATTGCTTGGTAATCATCCTTGACGTAGGTTCCACCACCAAATATAAAATTGGCGGCAACGCGGCCTTTCTCTCATATAACAATTCAAATGGTGTCTTTCCTATCGCCATATAATGTCTAATATTGTAGGCAAACATCACCAAACTCAGGTACATTCCCCATGTGGAAGTTCTTCCTGCGACTAGCTTCTTCAGCATCATGGCCAGCGTTCCCTTCACCTGTTCTACCAGTCTGTTTGTCTCCAGCTGGTAAGGTACTGACATGACTCCTCTGATCCCCATTATCTCATTTAATCTTGGGATCACGTGAGATGTGAAGTTGGTCCCATTGTCACTAAGCAGGACCTGTGGACATCCATGCCGGTATACTACTTGATCCAGGATGAACCTCACAGTACTGGTAGCATCTACTCTCGTTAGGCCTTTGTCCTACCCATCTCATCAGATGGTCAATGGCAATATAATGTGCTTGACTTCCCCTGTGCTCATTATCAGAAGTCCCATCATGTCAATGGACACCGTGTGCCAGGCAAATCCAGGGCAAACCAGTCAGAATCCAGTTGTGTTTCATATGTGGTTTGTGCAGCTGGCACTCCACATAACAAGCTAGGTAATCCGCGACATCATAGTTGATGGATTCCCAGTAATAGTACTGGTAAATATGGTTGGTTGTTTTCCTCAGGCCTCCATGCTCAACAACCTTGTGAGCTGCTTGCACTATAGCTGCTCTTTCTGACAGTTTCAGGAATAATAAACGCTTACCAATGATCATTAAATACTTGTCCATCCATGGTCTCGGTGTTTTCCATCACTTTCTGAAACACACCTTGGATTTCTTGAGGCTTATCCCCGATTTTTCCGTCGACCATTCTCTGGAATAGCTCATCCGCCTGCAGGTATACCATCTGGACCATTAGCAACTGCAATAAGCCATCCACGTTCTGGTGAGAAGCCCCTGATCGGTGGGTAATCTCATAATCATAAGCCTAGAGCTTAAGTGCCTATCAGGCCAGTTGTCCTTCCGGCTCTCTCATATTGTGCAGCCAATGCAGTGAAGAGTGGTCTGTTACCACCTAAAAGTGCATTACATGGATGTACACCCAAAACTGCTTGTAAGCGTTAATAACCACAAGGCTTTTCCTCTCAGTCATTGTGTAGTTCCTCTCAGTGTCTGAGAATTTCCAACTCACATACGCCACTGGATGCTCATCCCCAAGTTAGTCTACTTGGCTCAGTATGGCGCCAATCGCCATCAACACAAATCATTTTTAATGATAAACTCCCTATAAAATTTGGATATTTGAGAATTGGCAAATCTATTAAATACCGGCGTAACTTATCAAAGGAGTCCTGGGCCTCTTCATTCCATATGAATCCTTTTTTAGGATCCTTTAATAAATGGAATAATGGTTCAGCTATTTGGGTGAAACTCCAAATAAATATTCTGTAGTATCTGACCATTCCAAGGAACACTTGGATGTCTCAGACATTATTTGGTACAGTCATACGTTCTATAGCTGCTATCTTCTGGGTTTGCGGCTGCAATCCACTGGAGTTGATTATGAATCCCAGATATTTCAACTCTTTCTTAAAGAAGTGGCACTTTCTTGGCTTGATCTTCAGGTTTGTTATGGACAGTCGCTTAAATACTTCTTTCAAGTGGTGGAGGTGATTAGTAAACGTTTTACTGAACACGTTTGTATCGTCCAGATATACCAGGACGCTTGACAACTTCAAGTCGCTTAATATCGCATCCATGGTCCTCTGAAACGTTGCAAGCACATTGCATAGACCCTGGGGCATCCTCATTGGTTGGTATAGCCCCTGCACGGTAATATTTGCGCATTATTCTTGGTCTTCCTTTGGCAAGTTGATCTGCCAATATCCCAAGATCAGATCCATCGCAGAGAAATACTTCGATTCTCCTAAATGATCTAGTGCATTGTCAATCCTTGGTAGGGGATACGAATCCTTCTTCATAATTTTATTCAGCCTTTGGTATTTATACACCACCCAGTTAGATCCATCCTTCTTCTTCACTATCAGAATTAGACTCACCCAGGGACTTGACGATGGAACTAGAAGCCCATGCTTCACTACTTTGATGATTTCATCCTCCACTACTGCTTTGGTGGCTTTTGATCATTGGATCAGTCTCATCCTGATTGCAAATTTTCCCCAATGTCACCTTGTGGATCACATCTTGTGTGCATCCCAAATTGTGGTCATCCTGAGCGAACACTTCCCAATACTTTTTGAATAGTTTGAGCACCTCCTCTTGCTGGCCTTCTGACAGATCAGCGTGCTGCTCTTGATCAACTAATAGGTTAATGCTTTCAGTTACCATGGCCAGTAATCCCATTTCGTTGAGAGCCCCAAAATCTTGGAATCTCCCCAATTCAGCCATCGGGCTCAGTTGAGCAAACGTGATGATCTGATTCCACTTGATCTTTATTGGTTTTTCACTTAAATTTGCCAGGAGAACTCATATTTCTCCATGGATTGGCATTATTATCCCAGGAGCCACCCAAGGCTCCACTCTGGACTTCTTCCAGGGGCTTCTGACTTCCCCATACAACTGCTCAGGAATCTCCAATTTCAACCCCCTGTCGACTATCATCTGCAATCCTAGCAGTATGATCCTCTCATTCTTGATCCTCAGTGGAATTCCCCAGTTCTCTAAGATTTCCACCAGCATTTTGCGTCGCTTTCTACCAAATAATTGGTACTAAATCAGGACAATGCCATCATTGTATATTAGATTGATGAAGTTGTTTCTCCGATTTAGCGGAGCTTCACCATCCTTCTGATATACCAATGATAACGTCTGACCCAATATGGTCAACGTATTATCCTCAAAGTTACATTTACTCCATATTTTCATAGAAACTCCATTCCAATCAGAATGTCATAGTTTTGATTCAATAAAACTATTGCTGGCGCAGCTACCACCAATGAACCAAATCATAGTGACAACGCGCTAAACGCTCCAAAGGAGATGGTGGTGTTTGGCCCAGCTGTCCCATATTCTTTCTTATGTTCCAAGTCCGGCGAGATCTTCATCCTTTTTACCAGCTTAGTCAAGACAATATTGATGGGCACTCCACTGTTGACAATCACCCTCACCCACACTTAATTCTCTTGTATGTCTATATACACTCAGATTATTGTGATATAGTGTTTACTGAGTGAATGGCGGCACTATTAGCTGAATCTAGGGTGTGAATAATTTGCGCTTATAAATCAGGAAACGATTTCATTATCATGCTGAAGGGGATAGACAAATTAGCCTCATCTAAACGAATGTCATATAGATTTTAGGATTCTCTGCGGTTCAAATCTTGCCCTCTAGTTGTCAGGCATATGGCCGGGCAACTTCCTTGATTATCTCTGGTCAATTCTCTTCGCCCCAGCTCTTGTCATAGCATTTACATCCAAATTCACCACTTGATACAGCTGATCCTGCTCGTCGTCTACAAACAGATCACTGATATCAATTTCTTCATTTATGATATCAGGAGGAACAGGCTTCTCCGCAGCTCTAGACTGTTCCCCATCTAGGCCGCGGGCCCTTTTCCTAAATCCTTGGTAGCTACTGAATCTTTGGCCTGGACCACGTTGATCTGATCCTTAGGCTTCTTACAGTGCACGGCAAAATGTCCTTTCTTGCCACATTGGTAGCAGACCTTTTCCTTCTTGTTTAACCACCTGAATTCTTTAGGCTTATTTCCCAGCATGGTTTGATTGGTCGTCTCTTTAGCTCCTTCATTTCCCTTCATGGGATTCAGATTTCATACTGGATTGGATTTGAATCTTCTATTTGGGGCATCAAATGTTGCTCCCCAAGTATTTAAATTATCTACCATTTGTGAGGTAGTTATTTCTGTTGCAAACACGGAAGACATCATGCAATGCAAATTGTGATAGAGCTGAAGGGCCGCTTGCAAGGCGATTCTAGCATCAAAGTCATCCAATATTTTTGCTTCAGCCAGGATCTGCGACTCCCGGTAAAATCAATCTGTGAAGCTAGCTAAAGACTTATCTTTATGGAACTGGATTCCCATAAATTCCTGCTTGCACTTCAACATGCGCGTCAGACTCCCAAACTCTTTCATGATGGCCGCCTTTGCCTCAGCATACAATCAGCTGTCCCCCTCCAGGTGAGGTAACACTAAGTTCTGACAGTCAATGTCTAGGCAATTCATGACCGCTGATGCCTTTTGATGATCCCAGTAGCCATTCATGGTCTTGTTGAACAGTTGAAAAAATGCTGAGGCATTATCCCAATGGAACGTTGGCAAATTTGGCGTTGCCCTAAATTCTTCTGAGTTATTTCTGACTAATATCCTGTGGTTCAGCCACTCAGCTAAATTGAGGAGTGACTTCGAGCGTCATCTCCAAAATGGCAGCAAAAGCAGGTGGCATGTTCCTTGGGGTGTTCAACTTCCCAAGTATTGTTTGAGGACTTCTTTCTTTGGCATCGCTTGCTATATTGGGCTCACAAGCACATTTGTGAGCTTTAAGTTCCTCCACTTCTTTGATTAATCTCTCTATATCCGCACCAAAGTTTTTTAAATGAACGTGATCTGCTTCTCGCTCTGTTTTCAGGTATAAGACCTCTCAAATGAGGTCCACTTCTTTATTCTTCAACGAAGTTACTTTCCCTAGTAACTCGTTCCCAAAGCTTGCAACATTCTCTATTCCTTCCTCCACCTTGGCGACTCATTCTTCCAAGGCTGAGAACTCCCGATGGTCCACTGAGTTTAGAGCATTCTGGTTTACAGTAGCTAACTCAGTCCACAGTTTGCGTAGCTCTTCTTTGTATGACATTCTTATAGGTTCTTCAACTCAACTACCCCTTGTTTGGATTTTTGCCCATATTACCAGCCTGCTAGATGACCTGGTATTGCTAGGGGAAAATTCCATAAAGCAAAGTGAATCAGAAATTGGTTGGCCCGAGTTTAGGAGTAACTATGTTCAGGGGATTTTGGGATATATGTATGGACATATCCGTCAGGGATCAATCCAGACGAATACCTAAGATCTCATCAGGTGGAGTTGCCGATGAAATAGGGGCATCTATTTGTTATTAACTTCAGATGTATCAATTGGGATCAGTTGGGTTTCATCGACTAATTGGAAATGAATAGCAAGTTGCGAGGCAAGTGATGCCACCTGCAACTAGCAAATTGATCAGTTGGTGAGTGACCAGCCATAATGGGTAATAAGTCCCATTACCTAAGCAGGTTGCTAGCCAAGTATGGTTGGTTTGCTTGGATCGAGAGGAAAACGTTAGGGACACATTTTCTGACTCTTTCCATTTGAGGTTCAAGGATGTCCAATGACAGAATCCTAGCCAGGATGAAGACCATCGCTGCTGAGATGAGTATGGGTGATTCAATGGCAACGGCTGCATTTCATTGAAGAGGTGTCAACCAAGCGTTAGACAGCCGAATTCCCCACTATATATATTCCCTAGGATTTAATATAATAAAAAAACCAGTGTTTACAGTATTTACGAGAACAGTAATATTATCCATTCGGTATATAGTTAAACTATTATCAGCTTCTATTGTGTTGTTCTGTCTTAAGGATATTATTGCAGAGGGCAATAATTGGAAGACTTTCAGAGAGAAGAGTTTTGATCCAAGCTGTGATCTAGAGAAGAAGGAGCCACAATCAGGGATAGCTGCTGACTGTGTGTTAGCTGAAAGAGACTGTCACCAGGGTATCTCAGCGAAGATTGGGTGGTCAAGAGCATAGTGAATGAATCCCTACAAGTACAACATCACGAGTATTTAATCAGGAATACTGGCTGAGCGTTGGGCCAAAATATAATTCATACTCAACTACGGATAATAGTTTCCATACTATTATCAATTTAATAATTCATTCTATACAACATAATAAAGTGCACGAGGAAACTGAACCTGTGCAGTAAAAAGGTTACTGGGTTGCTTGCTGATAACAACCACTTAAGTAAATTTTTATAAGTTGATGCTCACTTTAGGGGTAGTTGAGTGAAGAATCTATAAGAATGTCATACAAAGAAGAGCTACGCAAACTGTGGACTGAGTTAGCCACTGTAAACCAGAATGCCTTAAACTCAGAAGACCATCGGGAGTTCTCAGCCTTGGAAGAATGAGTTGCCAAGGTGAAGGAAGGAATAGAAAATTTAGCAAGCTTGGGAACGAGTTACTCAGCAAAGTAAACTCGTTGAAGAAGAAAGAAGGGGACCTTGTTAAAGAGGTCTTATACCTGAAAATGGAGTGAGAAGCAGATCGTGTTCATCTAAGAAGTTTTGGTGCGGATATCAAAAGATTAATCAAACATGTGGAGGAACTTAAGCTCACAGATGTGCTTGTGAGCCCAATATAGCAAGCGATGCTGAAGAAAGAAGTCCTCACACAATACTTGGGAAGTCAAATACCCCAAGAAACATGCCGACCACTTTTAATGCCATTTTGGAGATGACACCCAAAGTCACTCCGCAAGTTAGCCAAGTAGCTGAACTGAGAGAACCGGCCAAAAGTAACTTGGAGGAATTTAGGCCAATGCCAAAATTGCCAACGTTACATGGGATAACGCCCCAGTATTTTTATGACTGTTTGACATGACCAAGAATGGCTATGGGGTCATCAAAAGGCGTTGCCAGTCATGAATTGCCTTGACTCCAGCTGTCAAAACTTAGCGTTACCTTACCTGGAGGGGATAGCTGGTCATATGCTGAGGCAAAGGCGGCCATCATGAAAGAGTTAGGGAGTCTGACATGCATGTCAAAACGCAAGCAGGAATTTATGGGAATCCAGTTCCGCAAAGACGAGTCTCTTGCTAGCTTCCAAGATCAGTTTACTAGGAGTCACAGATCCTGGCTGGAGCAAACGTATTGGACAACTTTGATGCTAAAATTGCTTTGCAAGCGGCCCTTCGGCCCTATCACAATTTACATCACATGATGTCTTCCGTGTTCCCAACAAAGAAATAACTACCTCACAAATGGTAATAATTTGAAGATTTTGGGAGTGACATTTGATGCCCAAATAGAAGCTTCAAATCTAATATGGTATGAAATCTGAATCCCATGAAGGGAAACAAAGGAGCTAAGGAGGCTACCAATCAAACCGTGCTGGGGAATAAGCCTGAAGAATTCAGGCAGTTAAACAAGAAGGAAAAAACTGCTTTCTTGTGATGGGAAAGGACATATTGCATTGCACTGTAAAAAGCTGAAGGATCAGATCAAAGTGGTCCAAGCCAAAGAGGGAGCAGTCACCAATGGTCTGGGAAAAGGGCCCGCGACCTAGATGGGGACTAGTCTAGAGCTGTGGAGAAACCTGTTACACCAGACATCTACTTGAGATGAAGAGTCAGCAGGGACAACTTGGGTTGAGATTGGGCCCGCTGGAAATAGTCCCAAGGAACAGCAGGATCAACTCAGGTCTTTACTCCGCTTTAAATAGTCCTGAGGAGAGAGTGTTTAGATGAGGCATTGGATGCAATAGGAAGCAATCAATCTGAAGAGTTGGATTGCTATACCAATGAAGATATGAATGCAAAAACAGGAAATGATTAATCCAAGACAGTAAAGAAAATCATTTGAATCAATAACACTCAACCAATGATTAGAAGTTACTGGACACAAGTTCATCAATTCAGGAGAAATTGGATGAAGCTAATGAGGCCAGAATGAACAGTGTAATTAAGGATAGCCACGAAGGCTGAAATTCGTTTTCAAAAGAAAAATGATTTGGACAATTGGACGAAACTTTTTGGCTAATGAGATACAAGTATTCAAAGCCTCATTTGTCAAAATAAGAGATGAAGTTAGGACATGTTGGACTAATAACCAGTTGGGATTAAAGGCCTAATAATTAAGAGTATTGTCAAAGTTGGCAAGAATAGCCTATACGTGAAGAAACAGTGCTGCTGGTAGTATAGTGAAGAAGGTTAATACTAAAATGGAAGTATTAAGCCTAAAAGAAAATAGTTGCAATGTTCCCAGTGGACCTCTGAACCATTATATGGATATGTCCTGAGATTTTGGTCAATTCCTAGAAGAGGACCACTGAACAAAAATGGTTGGTTAAATCTTAAGAGGATAAGATTTTGAACAATGATAACTGGTAGGTTAAAGTACCTAGGACCCAGTTTGGATATAAGGGAAAAAAAGGACCTCTGAACCTTTTTGTAGGTTGCAAGTCACATTGCAAAAGAAAAATACCAATATATATAATATTAAAATATTGATTTTATGGTCTATGAGTTTCAGACCTAAGAAATGGCGAGAAATCCTGATGACTGAATGGAGGAGATTCCATGATTTTGGGTCTCTTGAGGAAATGTGATTACCGGCCAGGGTAACTGAGAGTATCAACCCATTGGTTGATTACAAGCAGCTCACTGTTCTGTCAGAAAGCCAGCAAGAGGAGCTGCTCAAATTGTTCAAAAAGTATTGTGGAGTATTCACTAAAAAATGACCATGATTTGGGATGTGCACAAGATGTAATCCACAAGGTTGACACCGGGGAAAATCTACTGATAAGGATGAAACTGATCTGACGATCAAAAGCTGCTGAAGCAGTAGTGGAGGATGAAATCAGCAAACTAGTGAAGCATGGGCTTCTAGTTCTATCATCAAGTCCCTGTGAGAGTCCAGTTATGATAGTGAAGAAGAAGGATGAATCCAACCGGGTGGTGATTGACTAACAAAGGCTGAACAAAATTATGAAGAAGGATTCATATCCCCTACCCAGGATTGACAATGCGCTAGATCATTTAGGAGAAGCGAAGTATTTCTCTGCGATGGATCTGATCTTGGGATATTGGCAGATCAACTTCCCAAAGGAAGACCAAGAATAATGCGCAAATATTACCGTGCAGGGGCTATACCAACCAATGAGGATGCCCCAGGGTCTATGCAATGTGCTTGCAACGTTTCAGAGGACCATGGATGCGATATTAAGCGACTTGAAGTTGTCAAGCGTCCTGGTATATCTGGACGATACAAACGTGTTCAGTAAGACGTTTACTGATCACCTACACCACTTGGAAGAAGTATTCAAGCGACTGTTCATTGCAAACCTGAAGATCAAGACAAGGATTTGCCACTTCTTTAAGAAAGAGTTGGAATACCTGGGATCTGTAATCAACTCCAGTGGATTGCAGCCGCAAACCCAGAAGATAGCATCTATAGAACGTATTTATGCACCAAAGAGTGTCTGAGACATTCAAGTGTTCCTTGGGATGGTCAGATACTACAGAAGATTTATTTGGGAATCTATAAAATAGCTGAACCATTACTCCATTTATTAAAGGATCCTAAAAAAGGATTCACATGGAAATATATAGCCCCAGGACTCCTTCAATGAGCTATGCTGGTATTTGATAGATGTGCCGATTCTGAAATATCTGAATTTTAACCATCTAGTACTAAAAAAAGAAATATCTGAATTTTGATTGGGAGTTTATTATTCAAACCAATGCTTTGTTGATGGCGATTGGCGCCATACTGAGCCAAGTAGACGAACTTGGGGACTAACATCTGGTGGCATATGTGAGCCAGACACTCTCAGCTGCTGAGTGGAACTACACTGTGACTGAGCGTGAATGTCTTGTGGTCATTTACGCATGCAAGCAGTTTCAGGTTTATGTCCACAGAGCGCACTTTAAGGTGGTAATGAACCACTCTTTGCTGCGTTGGCTGCACAATTTAAGAGAGCCGGAAGGACAACTGGCCCAAAGGGCACTTAAGCTCCAGGCTTACGATTATGAGATTGTCCACCAAGTGGGGGCTTCTCATCAGAACATGGATGGCTTATTGTGGTTGCCAATGTTCCAGTTGGTATACCACAGGCGGATGAGCTATCCCAGAGAATGGTCAAAGGAAAAATTGGGGATGAGCCCCAAGAAATCCAAGGTGTGCTTCAGAAAGCGATGGAAAACACCAAGACTATGGATTGACAAGTATTCAAGATGAACAATGGGAAGCAGCTAATATTCCCAAAACCATTGGAAAAAGCGATAGTAAAAGCAGCTCATAAGGTTGTTAGGTATGGAGGCCTGAGGAAAACAACTGACCACATTAGCCAGTATTAATACTGGGATTCAATCAAATACAGTGTCACTGATTATCTAGCTTGTTGTATGGAGTGCCAGCTGCACAAACCACACAAGAATACCACTGGAAACTGACTGGTTCACCCTGGATTTGCCTGGCACATGGTGTCAATTGATGTGATGGGACCGCCGATGATGAGCACAGGGGGAGTCAAGTACATTATAATTGCTAGTGACCATCAGATAAGATGGGTTAAAACAAAGGCCCTAATGAGAGTAAATGCTACTAGTTCTGTGAGGTTCATCCTGGATCAAGTAGTATACCGGCATGGATGTCCACAGGTCCTGCTTAGTGACAATGGGACCAACTTCACATCTCACGTGATCCCAAGATTAAATGAGATAATGGGGATCAGAGGAGTCATGTCAGTACCTTACCAGCTGGAGACGAACAGACTAGTAGAATGGGTGAATGGAACGCTGGCCATGACGCTGAGGAAGCTAGTCGCAGGATGAACTTCTACATGGGGAATGTACCTGAGTTTGGTGATGTTTGCCTACAATATTAGTCATTATATGGCGACAGGAAAGACACCATTTGAATTGTTATATGAGAGAAAGGCCGCGTTGCCGCCAATTTTATATTTGGTGGTGAAACCTATGTTGGGGATGAGTACCAAGCAATATTTGAACTGACTGACAAATATCCTGATTGATATGCAATCTCAAGCATTTGATACAACATTGAAGAAAAGGGTACGAGAGAAATCAATGGATGACAAGAACTGACTGGCAATAGGTGTATATCAAATAGGGGAAAGAGTTGCCTATTGCGATATGCATGGTTTCAAATGAAGAAATAAATTAGATGCATTGTGGTTGGGTCCATTTGAAGTGATCGCCAAGACGGCGACTGATGCCTACTCCATCAAGAATCTTTTGGATGGAAGAGTTGTGAAAGAGTTTACGCTAAGTATCTAAAATGTTGGATCAAGGAAAAAATAAAAAAAGTTCCCAAAAGACCAATGAACCATTAAGTTGGTCATGTCCTGATGATTAGGTCAAGTCCAAAAAGGACCTCTGAGCCAATCTAGATGGTTAAGTCCGAAAAAAGGACCTCTGAACCATAGAAAACTGGTAGGTTTAAGTACCCAGGACCCAGTTTGGGGGAAAAATAAAAAAGATGGACTGCTGAACTGAAACAAGGTCAAATCCCATATGAAAAAAGAAGAATAAAGATAAAAAATTGATAAAAGATATTGGAAAAAAAGGTTATAAATCACACAGAGAAAAAAGCTGATATAATATTATAATTTTTATTTTTATTATTGTACTTGGTATGGGGATGATTCCGCCTATGTCACCTCTTGGGGGAGGGAGGTTGGATCATGGTAGGAATGAAAAGCTCATCAAAATCAATATGAGATCAGACACTAATGAGGGTGAGACCTACATGAAACAAAGTTCTTTGAGTGGATGCCAAGCCCTGAGAGAAAGCGACTAGGGGAAGGAAAATTGAGATGTCAGATGAAGTCAATTGTGAAACCCTGGAGCGGGGAGGAAAGCAACAGTATAAGAAGAGGCAATTGACGAATAACCCCGAGTAATCCCAATATGGTACTGGAGCCGGAAGGACTAGCTGCTGGCGCCAGACTAGGCGTATGAGTCCTGGAGGGACCATAAAAGAGGTTCCACCGAGCATCCTGACTCATCTGCTGGAAGAGATGGAGGTCTAGATCAGACAAAATATTCAGGAGCTGCTGGTATTGTGACTCAGAATTTGACATATGAGCTGGGTGAGAGGGGGATGTCAGACTTATATGGAAGATGACATTATGCACTCTAAAATCCATTAGGCTCTAATTACAGATAAATTAATCTCAAAATTAATGGGATAAGCTCTAAGAGAAGAATTAGGAATGACTTGAGCCAAGAGGTTATGAGCAAAATAACAAGGGCGAATAGACATATGTATTCTTAATTAAGCCACAAAACAAACATTGATGGCAAGAGTCACCTGTCTAGTATGAGGAGAAAATTAGGAAATCAAGGACACCGGACCAAGAATCCTAAATATGACAGCAGGTCATATACCCTGAAGGGGGGAAATCAGATCCTGGAAAATATCATCATGAGTAAATCGATCAGATCAGCACAACAGAAGATTGTGGGGACCATACTCTGAGAAGGTGGTAGTGAGGAGGAAGAGGAAGAACGCCATATGCCAAAGGTCATCCAGAGCAGCGTTGAGTATTAATGAGTGTACTCTGCTTGAACCAATGAAATATTTGACCCAGTCTGAAGCGGTGTTCTCATGCCCCAGTCCTTTTCTCACTGGAAATCTAGGCAAGATGGGGGGATGTGTTGGGATTTTTGCCATATTCCCAGCCTGCTAAATTTACCTGGTATCGCTAGGGGAAAATTCCCTAAGGCAAAGTGAATCAGAAATTGGTTGGCCTGAGTTTTTGAGCTACTACGTTTGGGGGATTTTGGGATATTCGCCTGGTTGTATCCATCGGGATCAAATTGGATGAATAATTAAGATCTCATTGGGTGGAGTTGCTGACAAAATAGGGGCATCTGATAGTGATTACCTATCAGGTGTACCAATTGGGATTGGTTGGGTTTGATCACTGATTGATAGGGATTGAATAGCAAAATGCGAGGCGATTGATGCCACCTGCAACTAGCAAATCAATTTGTTTGTGCGCGACCTGTCTTAATGATTATTAAGTCCCATTACCTAAGCAGGTCACTAGCTAATATGGTTGGTTCGCTTGGATCAAGAGGAAGATGTTAGGGACAAATTTTCTGATTCTTTCCATTTGAGGTCTGGAGGATGTCCAATGACGGAATCCTAGACAGGATGAAGACCATCGCTGCTGAGATGAGTATGGGTGATTCAATGGCAACGGCTGCCATTTCATCAAAGTGGTGTCAACCTAGGGTTAGACAGCCAAATTCCCCACTATATATATTCCCTAGGATTTACTATAATAAAAAAACCAGTGTTTACAGTATTTACGAGAAAATGTTATCCATTTGGTATATAGGTTAACTATTATCAGCTTCTATTGTGTTGTTCTGTCTCAAGGATATTATTGCAGAGGGCAATAATTGGAAGACTCTCAGAGAGAAGAGTTATGATCCAAGCTGTGATCTAGAGAAGAAGGAGCCACAACCAGGGATAGCTGCCAACTGTGTGTTGGGCCAAAAGAGACTGTCACTGGGGTATCTCAATGAAGATCAGGTGGATAATAGCATAAGGAATGAATCCCTATGAGTACATCACAAGTATTTAATCAGGAATACTGGCTGAGCGTTGGGCCAAAATATAATTCATACTCAACTATGGATAATAGTCTCCAAACTATTATTGATTAATAATTCATTCTATACAACGCAACAAAGTGCACGAGGAAACCAAACTTGTGCAGTAAAAAGGTTACTGGGTTGCTTGCTGATAACAACCACTTTTGTAAATTTTTACACCCCTGTAGTGAGCACCAACTTGTAAAAATTTACTGAAGTGGTTGTTATCAGAAAGCAACCTTAGTAAACTTTTTGCTGCACAGGTTAAAATTTCCTCATGCACTTTGTCACGTTTTATAGTAGAATGAATTATTGATTGATAATAGTATGGAGACTATTATCCTTAGTGAGTATGCATTATATTTTGGTTAACGCTTTGCCAGTATTCCTGATTAGATACTCATGATGTCACACTCAAAGGGATTCATTCCCTTGCCCTGTTCAACCTGATCTTCACTGAGATACCCCGGTGACAGTCTCTTTGGTCCAACACACAGTTGGCAGCTATCTCCAATTGTGACTCCTTCTTCTCTAGATCCTCAATTGTATCTTTACTCATTTCTACTAAGAGTCTTCCAACTATTTCACACAGTAATAATATCCTTGAGATAGAACAGCACAGTGGAAGCTGATGATAGTTTACTCATTAAACTATACCTTGAATGGATAACTTAGAACTAAATAACTCTTATTATCTAACTCTTATTATTTGACTGTTTTTTATAGTGAATCCTAAGGAATATATATAGTGAGGAATTCGGCTGTATAACCCTCAGTTGACACCTCTTCGATGAAATGGCAGCCATTGCCATTGAATCAACAATCCTTGTCTTTGCAGCGATGGTCTTCCCCATCCTGGCTAGGATTCTGTCATTGGACATCCTTGAGACCTCAAACGGAAAGAGTCAAAAACGTGTCCCTAACGTTTTCCTCTTGGTCCAAGTGAACCAACCATATTTGGCTAGCGACCTTCTTAGGTAATGGGACTTATTACCCATTAAGGCAGGTCACGCACCAACCAATCAATTTGCTAGTTGCAGGCGGCATCACTTGCCTCGCAACTTGCTATTCATTCCTAATCAGTTGGTGATGAAACCCAACCAATCCCAAAAGGTACACCTGATAGTTAATCACTATTAGATACCCTATTTTGTTGGCAACTCCACTTGATGAGATCATAAGTATCTGACAGGATCAATCCTTGACAGATACGACCAGGCAAATATATCAAATTCCCCCAAATGTAGTTACTCCAAAACTTGGGCCAACCAATTTCCAATTCACTTTGCCCTAGTGAATTTTCCCTAGTGATACCAGGTAATCTAGCAGGCTGGGTATATGGGCAAAAATCCCAACAATTGCGCAGAGATTAAATGGCTCTGATAGATTATGAGCCATTAAGAAGTTTATAAATATCACCTCTTTTCAATAATGAAAATTAGGTCAAACTATAACCTGTATTTTCGTTTAATTTTTACTGCTTTTTGGAGAATCCGCCCAGAGTACCTTCAAGAGAAAACCTTCCCCATCAGAAGTGTAATCCAAAACTTCCAGACTGGTGCTCACTACAGGGGCACTCTGAGTTACGCACTAGTGAAAATGTCAATCACTACCATGGATTCTCATTTTTTGCCTGAAGAAGCTTATGACCATGAGCCAGGCCACATATTATGATGGGTTCGTTTATCTGAAATCCAAATCCCAAGATTACCCTCCACATTGGAATTTCGTGCCAACTTGGAATTTTATGGTCCTGACTTAAGCTTTACCTCAGATTTTCAAATACCACCTGAGGTATTATGAAATATTACCAAACAACTGCTTGAAGGTGCTTTAATCCCTGGAATCTGTGCTACCCAATCTTGATCTAATGCTGTACACTATATCTTGCGGGAAGTGTTGCAATCCTCCCAAATGCCTGGAATTGGCCTCAAGCAATACTTGCACCAGCTTGTTCACCCAACCTTATACCATTAAAACCCGTAGTGGGAATGCACCATCAAGGGATTCTCAATTTACTAGAAGGACTTCAATCCTTGAATAATCATTTTTATGAATTTTTCAAGTCTACCTCCAAATTTATATGAGATAATTGTGAGGCCATTATTAGTAATTGGACCCTTCTCAATGAAATTCATCAACAGCTTGTTCAGCTCGATATTAGGATGTATGGTTTTGTTGATGATCAGTTCACAAAGCGAGTTTAGAAGATTCAGAGAGAATGGAGAGAGGGTCTTTCCCTACTCTCTGAGCGTAATCAATTAATGGAGTTGGAAGTTAAAACCCATCTTATACAATTTGGAATAGCTGTACTCAGGGATCCAATTCCAGGTCAATGAGGTAGATATAAACTTGGGATATATGGGTCCCCCAGGGGTTGAAGGACCTCGTGGGCCACCTGGGGGTGTAGGACCATGTGGACCTCCTGGTGCTGATGGACCTTGAGGACCTCCCAGGAATGTAGGGCCTTGGGGACCGCCAGGCGTGGAAGGACCTCGGGGGCCTCCAGGTGCTGATGGGCATTCTGGATCCCTTCAACAAATTGACTCTCTCTTGAGTATGATGGATCGCTTGTGTGAACAAGTTTATAAATTGGCCAAGAAATGTAACTTAACCCCTGATGGGGTAACAATCGATCCCCTCTTGTCACTTCAGTCTTTATCTGATGAGTTGGTTAATTTGGGTAAAATGGGCAAAGTACACTGATATCCTGCTCCATGCTTGTGAATTTAAAGGAGAAATGCTCCAAATGAAGATTGAGACGCTGGAACTCAAGTATAATGCCCAGCAGGAACAGATTTTTGAGCTATCTCGCTTATTAGATGAGAAAGTGGGGCTTGTTGAGCTGAACCGTCAGATTAGTGAAATTCATACCAAGCCACTGGTCCTTATCATCAATTTTCTTCTCAAAAGTCAGACTCCAATTCGTATGTTTCCACTCAATCAGAACAACCTGGATTACATGTTTTGACCTCTAATGCCTCCATAAATTTTAAACCGGTATTCAAGTACAAGTACTCCCTGGGAAGGCAGCATTATCTACTTTCTCTATCTTTATGAAAAGGCGCTAAGCTAAGCTATGGATCACCAAAAAATGAATTATTTGCCAAATTGCCTTACTCAATTTGTCTCAGGATATCATGGTACCTTACTTGATGACTTATTCTACTTGGTCTCAGGTGAAGGAAGCGCTAATAGAAGTCTTTGGGAGTAAGCAAACTTTCTCCTCCCAAAAACAGGCTTTTAGGGTATACATCC
Organism: Massospora cicadina; assembly: GCA_022478985.1. Taxonomy (NCBI): domain Eukaryota; kingdom Fungi; phylum Entomophthoromycota; class Entomophthoromycetes; order Entomophthorales; family Entomophthoraceae; genus Massospora; species Massospora cicadina. The sequence continues at coordinate 40,485 of JAKSZP010009805.1, forward strand.
CCATCAAAAAAATCCATCAAAGACTTTGCTCATTGGTTTCTATTGGGAAGCTCAGACTCTAGTGGCATGTGATCAGGTAAATTTGGATGATGCGATTATAGAAGTTATGTCAGCTTTTTCTTCTAGAACGCAAACGCAAGTTTATCTAATCAATGTAAAAAAGAATTCCCAAAGTATTTTGAACATTAAGGAGGCCTTATTGGAATTGCCTCCTTAATTTTCCGAAAAACCCCAAGTTTATGAGTCTCCTTAGACCTAGTCGCTCCAAAGTCCATGATATGCCTGAGAATACTAGGGCGATCCAGTGTAACTACTGTCATCAATATTTTCATACTGAGGATCGTTGTTTCAAGAAGGAAGCAGATGGGAAGAAGAAAAGAGATAAGCCCAATAAGATTCTTCACTTTGATAATGATATGAGTGCCCTGCAAGAACATCAAAGCCCAATCAAGTATAATAAAGATGAACATTCTTCTTATTCCTTGACCTCCTTGTTGGATTTATTCTCTCAGTTCAGAAACACCATTACCCATATTGACTTCCAAGTGAATCAAGTCAATGCCAAGGCTATCATAGATAAATGGTCTCCCGTGAATGTTGTTTAATCAAAATTCACAAAACGGATCAAATTAACTCCCAATATTTCTCACTTTGAAGAATATGGCACGGCTGGAACTCAGAGTACTCAGTCAATTGGAGCTTTTTCGTCCTTTCCCCTGAAAATTGGGAAATTAACTTTTACAATCCCTGCCATTGTACTTGATAACTTAAATTATGACCTACTTTTAGGAACTCTATTTTTATGACAATTTGATGGAATTATCAATTACCCTGACTTGTCGTTGTCTCTTTTGGGGTATAGAGTTCCCTTACTTTTATCTGATCATGCTTCTACCCAGCGTCAGTTATTTCTGCTAGAAGGAACCAAAAGGTCTTATTCACTTCAATATCACGTTGAAGATTCTCACGTAAAATTACCCCCTACATCGGCTGATATTGAAGAGGGGATGCCTATACTCTCCCCCAAAAACTTAGTTATTCTGCCAAAATCACAGGTAATTGTTAACACTTCTTTGCATTTTTCAATTCCCAAAGGACATTTGTTACAAGTTCAAGGCATTTTCAACCCTTCTGCTAAAGAACTCTTGCCTTGTCCTGGAGTATTGGATTATGCTTATTCAGCATCATTATCTGTCTTAATGGCGACCTTACCAATAAGCCATAATTGGTAGATTGAGAGAATCCGATTGCTTATGTCAAGTTACGCCCTTATCTCAGATTTATGATATTAAACCCTTCGGAAGTCTACAAGATTTTGGGTTGGAAAGTGATCAGGAAATTCTTACTGTGGGTCAAGCTATCGGAAAACACCTCACTAAGGAACAGGAGAAACAAGTGCTTCAATGTTAGACAAATATTCTGACATTTTTGCCAATTATACTTACAATTTTGGGAAGATGAAAGGAGTAATGCACTCTGTTGAGACTGGCGATCACCTTCCTATTCATGCAAAGCCCTATCATAAGTCTAAAGATGAAGAAGCCCAGGTTACTAAGAAGCTGCAGCAATTGTTGGAGGCTGGATTGTTGAAGCCCTCCAATAGTCCTTGGGCATCTCCATTGTTATTAGTTAAGAAGAAAGATGGTTCCCACCGAGTTGTGATAGGTTATCATCGATTGAATGCTATCACCCAACGGGACTGTTATCCCTTACCTAGGATTGATGATTCTCTTAGATTGTTGGCTGGATCCACCTATTTTTTGGCCATGGACTTATCCAGTGGATATTGGAAAATCGAGTTATCACCATAAGACCATGCCAAGTGTGCCCTGATATCAAGTGAAGGTTTGTTTGAACTAACTCATATGCATCAAGGATTAAGCAAAGCCCCAGCAACCTTTCAAAGGGCCATGGACAGTATGCTACGGGATCTAAAGCTTACTTGTGTTCTGGTATATCTTGATGATATTACCATGTTTTCCAAAACTTTTACCGAGCATTTGGACCATCTAAAAGAAGTTTTCAGACGAATTTTGAGCTCTTTTTTAAAAATTAAACCCTCCAAATTTTCATTTTTTTAGTACGAAATAGACTTTCTAGGACATCAGATCTCAGCTAAAGGGATTCGACCCCTCTTAGACAAAATTCAGGCATCCAAAAAATGCCTATCACTTCTCTGCAGGATATTTAAGACTTTCTTGGCATGGTTGGGTATTACCAGCAATTTATACCCAACTTTGCTGATATGGCTAAACCTTATCCCACCTGTTGCAGAAAGGAGTACCCTTTGAGTGGGGATCAGCTCAAGAGCAGTCATATAATTCTCTGCGTACTGCCTTGATCAAAGCACCTGTTCTAATTTCATCCCCAATTCGGCAAGCCTTTCTTTTTACATACTAATGCAAGCAAGGTCGCTATTGGGGCTATCTTATCCCAGTGTGATGAAGAGAAGAATGATCATCCTGTCACTTTCTATAGCAAAACGTTTTCAAAGGCTGAACGGAATTACATTGTCACTGAGTAGGAGTGTTTGGCTGTAATTCTAGCAATCAAGCACTTTCGTCCCTTCTTATATGGTAACCATTTCACTGTTATTACCGACCATTATTCCTTAAGATGGTTACAGAACATGAAGGATCCTGACGGGAGGTTGGCTCATTGGGCCTTAAGTTTGCAAAATTACGATTGCTCCATTGTTCATCGCTCAGGTTCTCAACAGCAAAATGCTGATGGGCTCTCCCAATTGCCTATTCTGACATTGAAACTAGAAAAATAAGAACGCTTATATAATCTTATTGGACGACCTGAGTTATGGGATTGATAAACTGAAGAGGATTGCGTTCTTCTAAAATCAATCACCAATGATACTATGATTAAGGATGGAGCTTTGTAAAAAAATCAAATCTAAGTGGTTGCCCTTTCTGCATCCCAACTCTAGATTTCATGCTGTCATGGAAGGACATGAGCAAGTAGGCCATAGTGGGTTAAAGAAGACTCAAGAATGGTTGAAGACTTAATACTATTGGAACAACATGACTGAGTTCATTTGAGAGACCCTTGACTCATGTCCTATCTGTAAAAGCCATGGAACTACCAACCCTACGTTTCAACATCAAGTTATGCCTCCAACTAAAGCATTTGAGATGGTTAACATTAACGTTGTAGGACCTTTTCCTTGGGTCTACATGGTCATCAGTATATCATTATGGCTGTCGACCATTTAACCAAATGGGTTGAGGCCATTTCCATTGCTACCCCTTCAGCCAAGACTACAGCGTTATTCCTATATCAGCATATCATTTCTCAACATGGTTGTCCCAAGGTCCTTATGTCAGATAATGGGACTAACTTCACCTCGCAAACTTTTACAGGAGTTATTCAAATTATTTAACACTGCTCAGCGATTTGTTGTCCCATATAATCCTCTACAAAAAGGGCTATTGAACGAGTTAATGGAACCCTAGTCACGATTCTAAGGAAGATGGTATCCACTGACTCAACTTGGTAGAATTTTTATTTGTCTAGTGCCTTGTTTGCTTATCAGATAAGCTATAATCGTATTATCAAGATATCACCTTTTAAGTGCATATATGGGAGAGATCCTTCGGTCCCTTCTAGTGTTCAGACAATCCTTGAGGAAAGCTTTCCATAAAATTCCGATTTAATTATGAGGAATCCGGTTGACAATATTATTTGTCTTCAAGCTCAATCAATGAAATTGATTGAGACAACTACTCAAAAAGAGACTCAAAGAAGCAATCAACACAAACCTGCCTTACCTGAATACCAGATTGGGGATTACGTTATGTACTATCACTCTTGGCCTGGTGGGCAAACTGAAAAGTTAGGAACTAATTGGTCTGGTCCCTATCGAGTTATATTATTAAAAAGGATTAGAGTATTCAATTGTTCATGTTGATACCAGTATAGTGGTAAATCGTATTCATCCCAGGTTTTTGAGAAGTCATCCTCCACCACAATCGTAGCTTGAGGGGGGAAGTGTCAGGATTTTGCCAAATTCTTTATCTCCAAAAAATTCCACTCCATTGATTCCCCTGGCATCATCAGAAGGAGAGAGCAATATATCTCAATCTATCAAGGTTAATGATCAATCTCATCCCAATCAATTGATTGAAGATTCAATCTTGCAGAGATTAATTCGCTCTGATAGATTATGAGCTATTAAGAAGCTTATAAATATCACCTCTTTTCAATAATAAAAATTAGGTAGAATAATAAACTGTATTTTAATCTAATTTTTACTGCTTTTGGAGAACCCGCCCAGTGTAACTTCTAGAGAAAACCTGCCCCATCGGAAGTGTAATCCAAAACTTCCAGACATACCCTAGACCAACGCTAGGTTCAGACAAGATAAGCTCATTTTGGCCCTGGGGATGTGCATGATGCCCACCCCTGCGTTACATCCATGGCATTAAAATACACCAGCTACATTATTAGTCCTGATGGTTCATTATGGTTGCTTGAACAGGGTTTTGAAACCTATTCTACTTACAATATTGCAGAATTAGGACGGATTTACTTGCAAGCAATAACTTGAGTTTGAAAAACCTTGAGCTACAATATCCTTGCTAATGGTGTAAGTCCAGAAGAGCGTCCCCTCCGCCTAAAAAGGGCTTACCCATGCCTACAAAAAAGGGTCCAAAAAGATCAGCGGTACCTCGCACCTTAGTGTGATCTTGCCCATGTGGTAGATAAGTAATGGGTAACCTCTCTTCCCTAGAAAATCTCACATGTCCCCACAATTGCCTCTGCCAAAATAATTCAGCAAATTGAGAAAATATGCAAAAATAGTTGCAAGCTGCCACTCTCAGGGGCCTAAAGGTTCATATGAAGTCAATGGCAATGAGCCCTCAAAATTAAGGCTTAAAAACCCAAAACCACAGTAACAAAACCTGACAGGCTTGCATATCCAATAACTGAAGAAACATATGTAAAATTCTTAGCAAAGCTTGCCAATAGTATTAGGTTTATGGGAAATGTCGTCAGTTCAGAACCTGCCTCCAAAATATCAAGGACAAAGCCTGCTGGGCGTGTATCTTTCAAGAAGAATATGTCCAGTGTCAAGTTTTCAATTAAACATGTCAGTGGCACCAGTCCATTAGGAAATGTCACAATTCAAACTCCCTTCAAAAACATTGGAGACAAAGCTCTACAGGTTTGTACCTCCATTGTCAATTGTTGCTGCCAGCTCGAAACCCTCCCCTCAAAATTTAGGATCATCATTTGTTGCATCCGCTTGCTAAATGGATGCCAAAGTAACAGGTTTTGGGCGGGTTGGGTATCCCAAACCCGTTTCCAACCTCTTGGGAATTCTGCTATGTGGGATGACCTTAGAAGGTTCCATTGCCCAATGGGTGAAATAGCATCATGCTAACCATTGGAAGCGTGGTGAAACCACAATTTGGGCATCTGAGGTCAAAATGACAGCAACTCAACCTGCTGCTGACAATTTAAAGTTATTTCAAAGTAAATTTGTTCCCCCCTACTTGAAGTTTGCCAGGTTAGGCGAATCCTCAAGGGCCCGTTCCAAGCCTACTAAGCTATTCCCTAAATCAATCGTCTATTTAAACAGTCAACACGTTGAGAAAATTTATGGTTGATTTTCTCTTTTTAAAATCCAATAAAATCTCATTTTCTAGAATCCTTAATTTTTCATGATGAAATTCAAACCCCTTACCCAATCACAATTAACCAGCTCAAAAGACCTGTAGGCCCTGGGGCTGTGATAGCCTAGTTTGTAGCTGGGTTCTTGTTCACAATCATGATTCATTATCGCTCAATGGCAAAAATGCTTTTCCGCTCAACCAAATGTCATTTATGCAGCAGTGGCTCTGTTATTTGGGCTCAGTATTTGGGTGTTTTGGCACTTAGACTGGCAGGCCAGTTTAAATTAACTTGCTGTCATCCTGACATAATCGGCCATCTTTATATTCAGCCATTTCCGTCTTCCTCATCAAGATGGGTGCAGTAGTGGTCATCTCCCGTCAGATGAATTGAGTTGTGAAAAGAATTTACTATGGACACACTTCCCCAGAGTCTCCAACTTTTACTTATCCTACCCTTCAAAATGGGATATTCATGCTCAAAGCTGCTTAGGTGGCCTTGATTTTGGATTCCAGCTATGAATCAGTTTTTGTATTGATTCCAAAAGTTGCCATGGCCCCCACGCCCATGTTAGTAGATTCTGTCACTCCACTTATACTTCATCTGACCCCTTTTGCAAATCTTGTGATTTCCCCCAATCCAATTGCAATTTCTTTGTGACAATGGACCCAACTGTATCTGTCAATAAACATAATTCCTCCTACTTTGTATCACCAATAAAAATTAGTACCAGAGCACACCAGGTGTCTTATAAGGCCTTGGTGGACACGAGAAAAATGTGACTTTATGAGCCTAGAGTTGGCTCACCAGCTTGATCTCAACCTAGACATGGGTCCTGCAGTGATGGTTGCTTTGTCAGTCTCCCAGACATCATACATAGTATGGTACCCAGTGGCTTTCTCAGTTCACCAGTTTAGTTTTTACAATCATTTCTCAGTGATTCCTGACCTCATGTTCCTGGTAAATTTGGGTGTGGGCTGGTAGCATCGGTAGCATGTAAGGATTCATCTCAAGTCTAATATGATGTTATTCTTCAATGGTCAAATGGAGGGCGAGTTTCCTTTATTGTATACTCTTACTAAAGCTCAAGGTTGCAGTTCAATTACTTCCCTTGTTACCCCTGCAGGCCTCTCATCTGATTTTCCAGAAGTAACGATGGGTTATCAAGATATATTCAACTTCAAGAAGGAGGATAGTCTTACCATCTAGTACTAAAAAAAGAAGGAGGATAGTCTTCCCCTATATACGGAATTTGACTTGAGGTGTAAGACTACAGTGCAGGTGGTAAACATTAACTGCCACTGTACCCGCATATAGCGGAGAAGGTTGCCCTTGATCCATGGTTTGACAACATGCTTAAGAGGGTTGACTCTTTAAGTAAATTCCCCTGTTGCCTCCCCCATTGTCTTTTCCAAGAATGCTGATGGTTCCCTTCATCCCTGAGTGGATTACAGTCATCTTAATAAAGATTACATCCACAACCACTACCTTCTGCCTTTGGAACCTACAATTGGGCAAGCGATTTCCAAGAAATATGTGTTCTTAAAACTTGATCTTGTTAATGCTTTCAATCAGATTTAAGTGAAGAAAGGTCGGGAATGGATTACCACAATCAATACAAAACAGGTATCTTCAAATTTTGAGTGATGCCTAACAGACTAAAGAATGCACCAGCCATGTTCCAGAGAATAATTGATAGTGTACTGGGTAAACTCCAATTCACCTGCGCGGTCACATATATTAATGATATCCTGATACACTCCCCTACTCCATATCAACATGCAAAGAACTAGGAGGTGGTAATGGTTACCTTACATAAGGTAGCCTGTTTGTTAAGCCCTCAAAATGTGAGTTTACAGGGAGGTTGCTTATTTGGGCAATTAAATCTTTAGATGGGTACGCCCTTTCCCCCAACAAGTTGGATGCCATCCGTGAATGGCCAACTCCAATGACTCAAAAGCAATTGAAAAGCTTTTTAGGCACCATCCTTTTCTTAAAGAAATTCTTCCCTGCCCTATTCCAACTAGCCTCTCCACTTCTTCCATTTATGGGTAAGAATATCCCCTTTCATTGGACACCTGAGCGCTGTGACAGATCGGGGCCAGCCTGATAAACACATTGACCTCATGGGTATTGGTTCAAATTTGCGCACAAATTTGGAGGTCAGATTTGGAAAGTTTGACCATCAGAAAAACCACTATAGATGGAAATCATAGGTAAGGATTTGGGGATTTGAGAACGAGGACTGATCTGGTGTATTGAAAAACTAGTGTCTTAAATCTCCAAATTTTCGCCATTTGGGATATGATACTTTCACGAGCAACAATTTGGATGTCACTCAACAGCCTAATTTAGGGTTTTAATAAAAATTAAACTATCAAAAATGCTTTAAAAATGAGGTAATGGCAACTGTAAATACAGTTTCGTTTTCTCAATAAGAAAACTACAATGAAATCTCAGATTGCTTGCTTTAAATCTAGCTTTATTTTTTAAAAGAAATTTTGGTCAGAATAACCAGAATGATGAGCTCAACAAGTGAGCTAGTCCAGGCATTGGCCTCGTTCATGGCACTATCTTGGGACAAGGCCTTACTGCTTGCTTGCAGCATCACCGGAACCTTAGACTGCAAATACATTGCAAGTTTTGGAAATGGCGCTCAGGTTAGGAGGTGTTTCTCCGCAAGATTATCAGTCATGTGGTCAGTGACATGGCTGGTGCTGCCCAACTCTTTTGTCACATATTGGCACAAACCTGTGCGTTACATAAAACGAAACTCAAATACCGTTCTCTCCATCTTGTGGGGCCTTAGGAAGAAGCAGTGGTTACTAACAGAGAGGAATGAAACCAAAATCTCTTAGCCTTGGTTATGGTGGGATTTTTGTTGGCCTTTTTGCTATGTGAAGTAGGAAAATATGGGGGGGCAACAACTCAGAAAACCATATTGGTCCAGGAAAAACCTAAATCACCTACCAGTCGGGTGGCGTTATCCAAGGAGGCGTTGGATAAACTTCATCAAGTCATTGCATGGATCCACTTCCAGGCACGGATGGCACAGGTGACAGGGGGTATCCCCTCTCGCGCTCCAACTAGCATTAGGTGGTGGATGCTTTACCCCCAGAATTGGTGGGATGGTTCCAGGAACTCATTGAGGAACAGGAGAGTTTGCCAAATATATGGCGGAGTGTGTGGAGTTGATCAGCCAGGTGGCATGTCCAGATGAGGCAAAAGATGAGGTATGGCTGGCAATATTAACAGTCAGCCAGAGTCATAGATCTGTAGAGGAGTATGCGCGGGTCTTCTGTCCGCTTGTAAAGGCAGCTCAGGTTACAGATTCCCAGTCCTCACAAATTTTCTGCTAGGGGTTGCAAGCAGATTTGCTGGCAGCCTTGGCAGCAGCAAAGGTCCAAGCTACGCTAAAGGAGGAAGTGGCCTTAGAGATTCAAGTTAAAAAAACAATTAGCACTAACATGGGACTGATGGGAGAAATCAATTTCACTTGGAAAGGGACAGTCCCCGGTAAGTGGCTGTTCCAGTCAAGTGGGTGGCACCCATCCTAAGAATCGTGGGAAATGTTCAAGGGGGGCTACAAGGGAATAATCAAAATTTTCATCAGCCAATTTGCAAGCAAAAGACTCATTAAAAATAAATTGCCTTATTTGCTTTATTCTCAGCTGCTTATCCCAATAGAGTTGCATATGGATGGAGGAATGGAAAGGGCAATGGCCATGATAGATACTGGGGCAGAAGAGAATTAGGTTGAACTGGCATTGGCAGAGCGTTTGAAGCTGCAGGTGAAGGAAGGACTGGTGGTGGTACTTGTTGATGCCTCAAAGAGGGCACCATAATGGCACATATGTCCTTCAGTGAAGGTAAATGTAACGCACTGGCTCCTTCCAATGAGCCACGAATGAGTTAGGCAACAGGATCCATGTTAAAGACCATAGGGCTGACAGGACTCCTGATACTACTCTCCTGGTGCGCGCGCTACAAGATTGGACAAGCACCCCCTTGAAGACAGTTGCAAGTATACTTAACCCCAGCAACATGCCTTGACTCCAAGACAAGGTATAGAGGGAGGCAATAGCCCTCCCAAGCTCACTCTCAAAGTCCAACTCTTGTTGATTTAAGCCAAACATGGCTGCAGTTAGGCAATATCTTAAAATAAACCCAAATTATAAATATATGAATTTTAGGTTCTTTTACTTAATATTTAGCCAAGTTGATAGAAAACAGAACTGAGGAGCCTCCAGCTCCCAGTTCCTTCCCTATATACACAGGCTAAAAGCTAAAATAAAATATAATATAAGCTTATGGTGCCAACTTGAATGATGTTTAGTGTAAACTTTACAGCAGGATCGCAGAATCTTTACTCAATGATTCTATGCCAGTTCCAATCCTCAATGGTTCCGCGCCAGTTCCATTTCGAATTCCAATTGAACCACGAAACTCCCAAGCACCCGTTTCATTCCATTCTCAATTCGAATCCAAATCAAATCTCGAAACTACCCATTTTCTCGTTTTCCATTTTGTTCCGACTTAGACGCCCATCTTGCTCCTTGGCCTACACCAAGCTCCGGCCCCTTAGGCGTCCTTGCCAGAACCAACGCCCCCTCCTCCTCCATACATACAGACACAGCCTGCCCTGTCTTACCAAAGATCAGGGCAATGTGATGCTGAGGATAGACCTCAACTGTCACATCACCCCCCCTAGACAGGAAGAACTCTTGGATTTTCTCAGGACATATGGCACAATCCCTAGCTGACTGCCATGTGGACTCCTCAATAGGATGACCCGCCCAACGTACCAAGAATGAACGACGTCCTTGCACCACTTTGGTGTCAAGAATCTCCTCAACTTCATACTCTTCAGCTCCTCCTCCAGCTGGAAATAAAGGAGAAACCCTTTCAGGTGGCTGGCCAAAGAATGGCTTGAGCTGCGATACATGCAACACCGGATGGGCTCTTGACCCTTCTGGGAGCTTCAGCTCAAATGTCACCTCGTTCACCGCCCTCACTACCTGATATGGGCCCAATGCCACTGGCCCCAATTTCCGGCTCCTTACAGGCAAGGCATAGTTCCGAGCATTCACCAAGACCCAATCACCTCTCTTGAAAGCTCTACCTTCAGATCTATGCCAGTCCGCCTTCCTCTTTTGAGCTGCAACCGCCACCACCAAATTCTTCTTCAGGAGCTCCAGGGTGTCCCAGGTATCTCGCGACAGCTCATCTGCCACTGGATTCCGACCTTGCTCCCTGGGCCCCATACCCTCTGGGTGTTGGCCGTGATTTGCAAAAAATGGGGTCATACCCATGGATGAATGCTTATGATTGTTATAAGCAAATTGAGCCAGCTTCACCCAATATACCCAGTCATCCTGCCGCCCTGAG
>JAKSZP010009806.1:0-51352 GCA_022478985.1 Massospora cicadina
AGGTTTCATCGCCTTCTAGCCCCTGCAACCAATAAATGTCTCCCTACATTCATTAATAACAACGGAAGTTGTTTTAGAAGCGTCGTCAGCACTTCACAACTTCACAAACTCCTCTCAATAATAAGCGACTAACCCTGATTAACTTACACAAAGTGATTAAATTATCAATAAAAAATTGATAACTTAATTACTCACTAATTGTCATGGATTATCCCCAATTAGAATTAAGCAATCTGTCATATTGATCTGATGGATCAACCACGGCGAATTACCTAATAATTGTTAGAATAATTCCACCGGATAATAGTTATTATTCAAAAATGATAACTCCCATATCACTAGCAGGACGATTCCCTTAGTGAATATGCGCCTAACGTAATCTAAGTAGATGAGTAATATTGTCATATCAAAAATTCAACATGGGACAACGTTGTTAATGCTGATTAACTTATTGGTGGAATCCCTTTTTTGACAAAAGTTCCAAACTCATAAAAATGAGTTATTTATTGGTAGAGAACAAATGCAGAAAGGTGGTTATCTAATGTTGATTGATGGTAATGGGCCAATTTTGTAGGTTTTCAAATAGGATTTGAATTTATCCATGACTGGGAATAATGATACCAGGTGCAATGTTTGGCTAAAATCACAATTTGGACCATGGTTAATATACTTCTTCATAAAATACTTCCAGAATTAAAGCTTCCAGTCCAGTTGGGATGTTTATCTGATCTCCTGATGATATAGTAACATGATGATTTAACACAAGAGGAATACCCTATGAATAAACAATCTGTGTGGGTAATGGTTTTATCTTTGATCACGCTCTGACATAATCAATTTGGACCACTCCATCATTGTAGGACAGATTTATGAATATTATGGGCTTATTTTTTCAACTACTCCATCCTTGTTATAGTAAAGCGGTATAGTCTGGCCAAGAATGGTGAGAGTATCATTGTAATTCGCAACAACTTCAAATCTTCTCAGAAAATCAGTTATAATTAAGATATTGTAGTTTATATTTGGAAATACTATGGCAGGTGCTGTTACTACAATAAATTTGAATCTTAGAGGTAGAATACTGTATGCCACAAGCAATTTAGTTGTATGCGCTCCTGGTGTGCCATATTCCTGATAATGGGCAACATCAGGCGCAAATTTCAACTTCTTAAAAACTTTTGTACTGACTATATTGATAGGTGCTCCACTATCAACTTTGGCCCAAACTTGGACCTTGTTTAATGCAATATTTACATATGTACACTCATAGTAGGTTTAAGAGATATCTATTGAGTAAGTACTGTGATTGTTGAGAGATTCCAGATGTGATTTCAGACTTATTTAAGTATTTGGGAAGTTATCTGGTAAGATCTTCATTGGAATGGCTTCTTTTACGTCATGGAGTGAAGGTAAATTGGTTGGACATCCAGGTGAAGATCTAAGCCCTGACTAATATACTGCTTTACATAAGGTTTATATACTTCTGCTTGGTCATCTTTGGTAATCTTTATAGGTTTAATTGCTTTTTCTTTAGCCTAAGTAGTGACCATAGGATATCATTAGCCACAATATGATGGAGGTTATCTTCAGCATAATCGGAGCAAAAAGCTCTACAAGGTCATGGGAATTGGTTTATTGAACATCAGTGAAGTTAGAGCATTACGCCTCTAATCCACCTGCTCTTTTCCCACCTCATTGTCACTGTTGATATCTTAACAACACTGATCCCAGGTTTTTTGTCTGACTGTCTAAACATTGGTTAGCGAAATGTCCTTTTTGACCACAGTTGTGGCATGTAATCAGCCCTTGATGCTGCTTTTGCTCAATTTTTTTTGCTTTATGGCTCATTAATTTTTCCCCTGGTTGGACATAGCATATTTTTTGGGCCCAAAAATAACCATTTTTGCTGATCCTTGGACCAATTAGGAGCATAAAAACTGTTGGCACAGATTCTCAAATAGTTAGTAAGCTCTTGGGTTTCCATGTCTCTGTTAGAAAAATGGATTATGACATGGTGCAAGTCATGATAGGGCTTGACCAAGTTTTCCATTGTAATTCTAGTGTCAAATTCAGTCATTGCATTACAACTGAGCAAGCCTTGCGCCTCATGACAAAATATTGGAAAAGTCCTTAATAGTCTCTTTCTACTTGAATTTTATATTAAGAAGATCAGTTTTCAGGCTAATAATTTTCCAGGTCCTCCAAAGTTGTTTTGTCACCACATTATTTGAATTTATATAAGACCAAATTGTCACCTAGTAGATCATAACAAGGTTGCATCTATGGGACCATCTAGTACTAAAAAACAAGGTTGCATCTATGGGTATCAAGCTAATTTATTAATGCTGATCTTTTTGCATGGTCTGATTCTCCCCGCATTGCCTTTTCAAATAGCTAGAGAAAAGAGTGAAATTCCCCATCCCTTCTAAACTGCTAATTTTAGAGGTTTGAAGTCATCTCATCTTGTTAGGGAGTAGGCGTTACACTGATTCCAGTACTTGAGCGCCTTGGTGAATCTTCAGCTATAATCACCCCTCTTTCACGTCATGGACTATCTGAAGAAGGTCTTGATGCCAGAACTTTAGGCAAAAGGACAGATGTTCTTAATTTAGTTTCTGCATCAGTATCAGTTCTGATGATTCAAATTCATTTTATTGCTCCAAACTTCTAGTTCTGATACTTAAATTCAGGCATTAATTGGGTTTACAAGTCGTTTTTGGATGAATGGAAAGAGCTTTTTATAAATTTCTCCTTCATCAAGGCTGGTCAAACACTGGAATTTTTTTGAAAGATGCTTTATTTCTTAAGTTTGTCACATTCAGAGTCAAATAAAACTTAACTTGATGTTATGCATTTAATATTTTCAAATATATTGTTTGCTCAAGGTTTTTTTACTTGCATTCTGAGTTCCCAATTCTTCTGAGTAATTTTAACATTCATGGCCTGCAATCTTGATCAAAAGTCCAGATTTTCAAAAATATTGGATCTGAACATCCTCTTCATCCCTATTGGGACTGCTGGTAATGCCACAAGATCTTCGATGTTTTTATATAAAATGCTCAACTCAGTCCAAACATACTCCTCATAGTGAACGTGCTTTGAACTTAGGTCCAGGTGTTCTCTTCAGGCCAAAGTAGCCAGTTAGGTAAGTCATTATGTCTAAGATGATAGGAAATTGGAATGACTTTCTAGCTTTTGACAGTGGTTATTCATATTTTGTACCCATTTGTGCAACAGCTCATTGTGAGCAAGAAATTCCGTGACTATCTTTAAGACTCCTGCATTTATTTGTTCCACAAGGGTATTTAATCTGTAATGAGCCTCGTTGGCATCTTCTGTATTTTAACAATTGCCTTTTGGACAGCATAAAAACTGGAGTTTTTTTATCCAGTAGAGAAGCTTGGGAAGATTGTTCTTCCTCTTGTACATGGTAGATTTCTGTGAGCTATAGATTTTGTCCAATAAGAATTTGGGTATGCTTAATTGAGGGTGGACAAGGTTGGCCAGGAATTCACAAGTTGCTTGACTTTTTTCAAGAATTCTGGCAAGAGATACCATGGTTGCATCACAATACCTCATGTAAATCTCAATCTTGAGTGCCTTATCCTAGAGATAGTAGAACAGGCCAAAAATAATGATCGATTTGCAATTACCAATTCTTAATCCATGATATAGAGTTTACATCATGTACTAAGACTTTCAGATGTGATACCAATCGGGCTTATTGTGTCTACATGACCTCCCCCCGCCGTGGTAAGATACAGGGAGTAAGAGTACCTGCATTGGAGCCCTGGTGGATGTTAATAAGATTCAGTGATTTCTTTGTCACTAGTTTCCATCTCATTATTGCTTTCTCTTATGGCAGAAACTGTCTGCAACTAGTTGTGTGGGTCCATATCAGAGAGGTACACCAAGTTTGAGTGAGCACCAATTGTTAACTCTGAGGATCTCTCACTTTAATAATAATAACACTGCGCATATAATTGGGAAGACGTTTGGACAAAACCCTCAATATTAGCCAGTGTCTAATGATACATTGATCATTCAGAACCTCACTAGCTTATATAAATTATATGTCTCTTCTGGCCTATTTGGGCTAATTTTCCATTATAAATTTGGGAACTTCTACTGAGGAAGATTTCTGGACTTGAGATGACAAACAAGCCAAAATCCTGCTTCCAATTTAAGCCTCAACAGATCAACTCTCAAACCAGCGTGAACATAACCTTACTCTGAAGTTACCAAAACCAGATTCAATCAGGAAGCTTCATACATACTAGAAATTGATGGAATCACCTTCTGGAATCCCATCCCCGCTTCCTGAATCATGAGTGGCGCTGCCCCCACTGCTGTCGTCATGAGGATGACGCAGTACAATGAGGGCGCCATCCAGGCAGTTGATCCAGAAGGCAGTAAAAGATCCTGATCCTGCCAAGACACAAAGGTCTCTGAGGCACCATGTCCCCACACGCCTTAATAATAGTGACGCCTTCTAACACAATATAGTAGTTTATAGTATCTAAATCTTTTCTTTATTTTGACCTCTCCGCTAAATTTCAGCTTTGAGCCCATTTTTGGATTTCAGCGACAGTTGATAGAACAGTTACACTGAGAGAAATGGTGCTCTACATGAGGCTCCGAGCTGTCCTAAGTGACAACAGCTATCATGAATAGTGGAGAATATTAGCAGTCATGAAGATCAATTTGCTGATCAGTAAAAAGCGTTTCTTTATGGATTAGTACTTTGCAGTATGAAGTGCCACCTTACAGCCTGAAAGTTTAGAATTTCAGGACACATTCCAGTTCAACCTGCCCTCAGTCAATAAAAAACAGTATCAACTTCTATGAGAACCTTAAAGACATTGGATAACAGTTAATAAATGGCATTTACTACGTGGGTGCCCACTTCAGCCGCTCCCACGCCTCCTCAGTGCCTTCTACCATGCTGGATCTTTATACTCGGACCAGCTGCCAGTGGGAAAAATGACCCTGGGGACCAAGCGCTACCTACGAAACTTTATTCATCCTGCTATTCATCACCTCCTCCAGTTAGTCAGGTTGCACCATCATGAAGTCTCCTGACAACTGAGGCTCACTCAAACCTTACTCTTCCATGTCATCAATTTTTACAATGCGGCCTCTTCCTTCATCCACAACAACTGAGAGGCCATTATATATAACTGCCAATTAATTAGTGAAGCCCAAGGCCAAATTGCAGTGTTGAATAGCGGAATTTCTGGATACCTCAAAGAACAACCGCATCAAATATCCAACTTGTGAGGCTTCTTGGAGCCGGCGCCTCCAACAAGTTTGATCTCTTGTCCAAACCCTGCAACAACACTATTGGGAGCTGGCCTCTCATGACTACATCTCTAGAGTGGAGGACCTGAAGAGCATAGGGGGCCCAAAGGACCTTAAGGTCCCCGTGAGCCTTGAGGGCCCTCTGAACCTACAGCACCTACTCCTAAAGACCCTGACGACCCTTGGCAGAAGAATGTTCTGGCAGCCCTATCCACCTTATGCGATCAATTTCAAGAATGTAGCCCAGGGGTGTAAAATATGAGTAGATGGAGTTCTACTCAACCCTAGAGTCTCCATTGAAGCCTTGTCAGATGAAAGGGATAACTTCAGTGCCTTGACCATGCTTACTGGTAGCCACATCTCTCAGCTCAAACAAACCTGTCAAGGGTTTAAGACCCATTTGACCACCCTTGAGAGCCAGCTTCTCCTTCAGTGCGCCGATATTCAAGCCCTAAAGGAGCAGGTTGCCCACAAGGCTTCCATTTCCTCCATAAACCAAAACTGGGATGATATTTGAGTGGACCTCGAGGGCCTAAGATGATGGTTGGACCAGTAGGTCCCCCGCAACTATGTGAAAACTGAAATCTCTAAACCTGCACCAATTCATGGCATTAACGCCCTCACCACTCCTCTTGTAATAAACTTCATACCTAGTTTTAAAGAGAGGTTCACCCCTGGCCAGGAAAGCATCGCCTCTTACCTGTATGCCTATGTTAGCTTCATGGAAGAGGCCACTGACTGGCAGAAAGTGAAGCATACCACTCCTGCATTAACAGCACTTCTTGGGAGATCATGACTCCCTCTTTAAAGAATGAAACACCTGGGAACAAGTTTAAACGGCTTTAATTCAGAAGTTTGGCAGTGATCAGACCCTGGAGAATCAAAAACAAGCATTCTCAGGTATCCGCTTGAATAAAAGGGAGAGCCTAATGGAAATCACCATCCATTTATAATCCCAATCTTAATCCTTGGTTACCACCAATTGTATTACCTTAGACGCCATTACTGCTGTCATCTACGCGTTGAGATCCTATCCTAAGATTCAAATGCATATGATCTTTCAAAAGAACGGTTTCACATGCATTTAAGAAATCAAGGAAGCGATTAACAGGATCTCCACGTCAACCCTGCACTCCAAGGCTACCTCTTTGGGTTCCTCCAACAGTCCTTGGGTCCATGTGGTTGAAAACCAGGAGAATCCTCAACCCTGATGCACCTACTGCAATTGGCTTCCACACACTACCAAGACATGCTGGAATAGTCTTTCTAAGGAGTCAGGAAAAAGGCCATCATCATGGAGGATGGGGCATTCCATGATGATATCCCTACCACACCTCTTAAATCATCCATGACCTCAAAAGAACCTGGAGCTATCTTATCAGAATAAGAAGTTTTTGTACCCATTGATAATAAAGAAATTGATAATGCTTTTATTTTTTTAATGACTCTCCCATGTTTCTCACACTATCTCACGTTTGAGAGTTTGGTTACTCATGTCACTGTTCAATTTAATAAGATACCAGTTCTTGCCATAGTCAACAGCGGTTCTCCCATAAATGTTATATTGGTCAAGTTGAAGCATATCAAGATCGCTCCAGACATGCCACACTATATGGAATATAATGGCTGGTCAGCAATGTACCCAATTTATATGGGACTATTCTTCTCTACCTATATGAATTGGAAAGCTCTCTGTAAATACCTGCACCATCACGCTGGATAACCCAAGCTATGGCATTCTTTTTAGAACTCTGTTTCTTTAAGGCTATTTAGTGGTAATACATTACAATGATGGATTCTTATCTCTGCTGGGGCATTGGGTCCCCTAAATATTTGAAACTTCCCATGACTCTAAGATGGAGGTCAAGGCCGATCTTGACTACTAGAATGTGAGAGCCAAATTTAATGACTTCTATACCATATAAGGGGCTCTCAGGTCTGGTAAAACCTGCTGTTGATGGACAAGAAGGCATACGGATCTTTTTACCTAGGGTGACCACTATACCTCCAAAGTCCCAAATAATTGCTGACACCTGGGTCCATGTTAACATATCCTCCAGATACCTGCTGGAAATCTGAGACCTAGATAACCCATCCGCTATGGGAGGTTCTGACTTGCCTGGGAACTTTAGATCCGCTTATGCCGGATCTATATCAGTATTGTTAGCTAACCTTACTGACAGACCCAGGGTAGTAGGCTCAAACAATCCCACCGCCTATGTCCGCCTCCTACCAGTAGAGACTGTCAATATTGTCCATAGCTTTGGTAGCCTAAGGGACTTTAGTTTGGAGACGCCCCATCAGTGGCCCAGGTTGACACCAGTATTAGAAATTATCTAACTGAAGACCAATAGCCCAAAGTCCAGGAATTATTAAAGCAATATTAATACCTTTTCTTGGCCTCAACCCACAACTTTGGAAAAATTAACAGGGTCCTACATCATGTGGAAACCTGGTGACGCTCCACCTTCTGGTCACTACCTTACCAAAAACTAAGTTTTAAGAAGCCCAGGTGGTGGCAAAGCTTTTGATAAATACTCAAAGCTGACTCTTGGTGCCATCGTTCAGTGTCATGTTCACATGACTATATTGAAGGGGTCAATTGCCAGTACAAGGCTTGGCGCCAAGAGTCCAAGAAGGTTAAGCTTCAAGACTCCTAACTTGAGGCACACATCGGACCAACGCTGGGTACAGGCCAGGTATGCCAAGTTTGGTTCAGAGTAAATTGAAAAATGCCCGCCATTTATAATGGCCGTAGCAAGAAAATGGATGTGCTACCTTTAAGTTTACATCAGCTCAATTCAGTTAATTGGTGAAAGGGGTTTCGAAATTAGTTTAATTTATAAAATTTCTAACTTGGTTCAGGCTCAACTTTAATTCATCACCTGAGTTCAGTAAATTTTAAATTACATTACCTGTTCAGATGGAAGCATACGCTTATTGGTGCATCAGGGCTTAGTACCACTTTCCCCAATTAATGATCCCCCTGAGTTGGCTTAAATATGTTTGCATGAGACCAACCTTTCTCGTTGGTCATCTTCCCTTTAATAACCCTAATTAGTTTTACATTTTTCCTTTTGTTGACTTGGGGTAAACCTGTGCGTGGACCTCTTTGAGGAGGTCTCATGTCACATTAGCCAATTTATTGCTTTAAAATTACAACAGCATCAGGGACACCACTGGGCCGCCCAGGTTCCCTACAGACTAAGGCACCCGTGCACTCTAGCCCTGTTCAAATCTTGGTTATGAACTCCCCCTTTGGGCACAGCCAAGTCTTGCTGTTTGTTTTATCTCTATTAGTGTTCACCGTGTTAACCACCCTCGCCCTATGTCACTTTAGCTCAAGCACCCTCTGCGGGGCTCTCTTTCATTCAATACTGACGCCTAGTTTCCTTGCGTTGGTCCTGTGCACCGTGAACCACCATGATGGGAACTGGAGAGTTATAGACACTCTCCTGACACGCAGACATTGGGACTCTCCTCTCCTGCTGGTTCAGAAGAAGGATGGCAGCCATCAGGTGGTGATGAACTATTGCCGGCTCAACTCCATTACCAAGAAGGACAGTTATCCTCTTCCCCAAATTGACTACTCTCTCAAACTGCTCACCAGATTGCAATACTTTTCTACGATGGATCTTGCCTGTGGATATTGGCAAGTGGAGCTCGCCCCCAAAGATTGAGCCAAGTGCGACCTCATAGCTAACTAAAGGGCTATTCAAGCCCATGAGAATTCCCCAGGGCCTATGTAACGTGTCGGCCACTTTTTAACACTCCATGGTTGGGATCCATGAGGATGTAAAGCTAAAATAAAGCCTCATTTACCTCAACAACATCACTGTATTCTCACGACCTTTTAATGGACATGTAGGGCATCTTTGGGAAGTTTTCAATTGGCTTTGGAAGGCTTCAATAGAGCTAAAACCTTTGAAGTGCTCTTCTTTTAGTCGGAGATGTAGTTTCTGGGATACAAGGTCTCAAAAGATGGCATCCAGCTCATACTGGACAAAATGAACGCCATACAGAAGATGTCACGCCCTAGCCTAAGGGATATTATGATATTTCTTGCTATAGTGGGCTATTATTGTCAGTTTCTCCCTTGGTTTGATGACCTAGCTGAGCCTCTATTTTACCTCTTGCAGAAGAACGTTCCTTTTGAGTGGGGGCTGGAACAAGAACAGGGTTTTAGTGCGCTGAGGACCGCTCTTTGCACTAAACCCATTTTAGTCCACCCACGTTTTGATCAACTTTCTTTTTGTTCACTGATGTGAGCAATGTTGCCATTGGAGCCATCCTAGCCCAGCACGATGAAAATCAGTTCAACCCAGTGGCCTATATTAGCAAGATTCTGAGTAAGGCCAAATTGAACTATAGCATTACTAAGCAGAAATGCCTGGCTTTCTTTCTAGCAATCAAACATTTTTGGCCCTATTCTTATGGCACCCACTTTACCATCATCACTGATCATTCCTCGCTCCAGTGGCTCCAGCAATGAAGGACCCGAATGGATAGCTAGTAAGATGGGCTTTAAGGATGCAGAGCTACAACTTCATTGTTCATCATGAGGGTGCGATCCACCAGAATGCCAATGGGCTCCCTAGAATGCCGGTGCTGGATGCTCTGACCCTCAAGGAAGACCAACTGTACAATCTGATTGGTCGACCTGAGCGCTGGGAGTTAGAAACACCTGAGTCAAAGCTGTGGTGCAAAAGATGACCCAATACACTCAGATCAAGGACAGTCTGATTTATAAGAGGGTCAATAAGAAATGGCTCACTTATGTCTGCACCTCCTCTAGAACCAACATTATCCTAGAGGGTCATACTACTGTGTGACATGGGACAGTTAAGAAAACTCACAAATGGTTGAAAAAATTATGTTACTGGGACCAGAGGGTGGAAACACTAAAGATGTCCTGGAAGCCTGTATGCCTTGCCAAACTCAAGACTGGGATAGTCCTCAATACCAACTCTCAGTTGTTGCCCCAATGGGACCCTTCAATGTCATCAGCATTTGTAGTATGGCCTCTCCTCACTGGATTTCGCGGCCATAAGTATATCCTTTTAGCTGTGGACCATCTGACCAAATGAGTCAAGGCGATTTTGGTCCCCACTGCCACTGCAAAAGCCATGGCTCTCTTACTTATTCAATCCTTTTCACCCAGCTGGATGCCCAAAATTTTACTTACAGACAATTGGTTATTTTCAACTCGCAGATAGTCCAAGAACTTACTTTGCTTTTTGGAAATAACCAAAGTTTCGCCACCCCCTAAAATCCATCCACTAACAGGGCGGTAAAACGCGGTAATGTAGCCCTTGTCTCTATTTTATGGAAGATGGCCGCCTCCACCCTGCTTGCTGGAATCATTATCTACCCAGTGCTTTGCTTGCCTATAGAATAAGCTACCACCGATTCATTAAGATGTCCTCCTTTTAAGCTCTACATATGGACGTGCTCCCACGCTCCCAAGTAGAGTTCAGCCTTTGCTCAAAACCTCCGCTCCTGAGAGCTCTGATCTAACTATGAGGGCCTTAGCTTATGAAATTGTCTGGCTTCAAGCCTTAGCTATGCAAGACATTGTCACCATCACCAGAAGGGAGATATCCCAATTTAATTTTGGACAACCCTTTTTACCCATTTTTAATCAAAGTTATCATCCTTTTATCACCATTGACCCAGAGGTTGAAAGAGTAAACTTGACATTCTTTGGGCTGGACCTTATAAGGTCATTTATAAGGTGAACTCTGAGTACTCCATTGCTAACATCAATCAGGGGACAGCGGCGAATTAAGTGCATGGCCGGTTTCTCCAGCCTTATACTCCCCTCTGACAGGAACTTGAGGGGGGCGTCGTCAGGATTTGAGCTGACAAGCAAGCTGATTCTTTGATTCCAAATCAAGTCTTGACGGATCAACTCTCAGACTAGTGTGGACAGAAAATTACCCTGAAAGCACCAAATCCATATTTGATCAGGAAGTATTATGCATATGAGAATCAATAGAATTATCTTCAGGAAACCCTTCCCTGGTTCCCAAATCATGAGAGGCGCCACCCCCACTGCTGAGGTAATGAGGAAGATGCAGTATAATGAGGGCGCCGTCCAGGCGGTTGATCTGGAAGCCAGTAAAAGATCATGATCCTGTGAGGCTATGAAGGTCCCTGAGGCACCATGTCCCCATGCGCTCTACAAATATCGACTTTTTTAACACAATAAAGTAGTCTATTTTCTCTTCAACTTTTCGTTTTTTTTCCTCTCTGCAAATTCCAACTTCAAGCCCATTTTTGGATTTCAGCGAAAGTCAAGTGAACTGTTACACCAAGAATATCAAAGAGTTAGTTTATGATACTCAGGATACCAAGGAAAATACTCATTTCTCTAGTCCTCCAAGGATGCTGGGTGAGCCTGGCCCTCTTGGAAGCCCTGGATTACCTGGGCCCCAGACTTTCTAGAAAGCTCTTATGCACTTAGACACCTTGGAATTCCAAGTCAACGTAGCCCCCTAGGATTAGTAATAAACTAATGATCTCAGAGGATAGATTTTGATTCGTTGCTACAAGTACAACTACTTGAAAACCAGATCAGATGGATCGCTTGAGTTGGTGAACTAACTTGAGATGGGTACCACTAAATGAAGCCATCTCTATAACTGCTCACCATGGTCAATATAAACCTTAATCTCATTAAAATCCAAAATACAAGGTATTGAGCAACAGATTCTCACAAATATACAACATCAGATTGAGCTTTGAGATACAACTCCAAGTTTATAGATGAAAGTAACAAGTCTCCCCATCTCTTCTCCACTAAAACTGCCCTTCATGCTGCCCCCAAATGAATCAACCTGATCATTGACTACTTGAAAATTTTCATAGCCAAGTATATGCCCTTCATCCATAAGAATATTCCTGAGATACCGAATTCTCATTAGCTGAAGATGTAACTTTAATGACCATTCATGTTATCACACACAAACCCCTCCAGGCAACTTTTTTAATCCTTCTTTTAAGGACGAACGTGCCTCAGGGGAAAAAAGTGTTTTCTCCTTATTGTACTGTTACAAGAGAGCAATGGAGATGGCAACTGTTTACAAAAACTCGAACACATAACCAACTGCCTCAGCTGAGCTGCTCAGGATATCATGGTTCGCCAGTTTAGTGTACTGTTGCCCTGAGACAATGATAAGATCGCTCTATAAAGGAAATCAGGAGTGATATAGCTCTGGAAAATCAAAAAAAGACATTTCTGGTGGTAAGCCTCAATTATAGAGAATCAATCAATGAGTTCGCCCAAATGTTCTATCTTGATGCCAAACTTTAGTCATTGGAAAGTGACTCACATTAGAAAAACCCCATTAAAGCTGCCTTATTGGCATTCAACAATCATGCTAAATATACAGTTATACCTTAAGGCGGTGAATCCCAACCTTACATCGCTAGTGCATTATAAGTAAGCATTTATGGAAATCTCTCCCAATCTTTTCAATATTGCGAGGCCTACTTGCTCTATCCCCAAACTTTGGCCCCAAGTTTTAGTGGTAATGCGTCCCAAAACTCCTATCTTATGCTAGTAATGCTTTTATTGCAAGAGTAACAACCACACTGTGGATAACTGCTATTAACACCTTCAGAATACTGCAGCAAAAGTTCAATCAGTTTAGGTCAAGAGGCTCCTTCACTGACGAAAACCAAGTGCCTCAAATTCGCAGTTCTATTCCTAGTACTTCTGTCTGATTTGTATCACCTGCCCCATCTGAAGCCAATGTACCCCCTTCTATTCAAGGCAATAAAGAACTTAGACATCCTTATTATTACATTGGGAAATTACCAAAACAAATTTGTACAGTCAGCTCTGCAAGTGAAAGACATGCGTTAACTAACAAAGCTTTTAAAACTAGTTGAATAAACCCTGAGTCAAGTCTAAAAACCTCAGCTACCCTTTTTACAATTATCTACTGATTGTCTTTTAAACATCAATACCAGTTTGGACCCTCAGTTGTAAAGGTGGAATTAGTATTACATGAAGTAATTTTTTTGGTTATATGACACTAGATCATCATTTAAAGTTATATTCACAACTAATTAAAAAAATTAAAAAGGCCTCTAACATAATCCATGATGCTGAATATGGAACAGCGGGAGCTCAGGCCCCTTTTATTGAAGTATACTCTTCCTTGCCTCTAAGATTTGAGAATCTTTTGATTACTGACCCTGCTAACAACTTAGAAAAGATATAATAAATTTTTCATCTGAGCTTAAATTATGAGAGAAATTAGCTGTATAATTAACCATAATGAACAATATCTCTCTTCTGGGATATCAGGTACCACTGGTATTCAATCTCCTATAAAAATTAAGGGGGCACCAAAGAAGTCTTTTAAGATTACTGAGTATCCTACCCATATCTTCTGATAGAATATCAAAATAGGGCTTAAAAAGTAATCTTCGCCCCAAAACAATTGATGCCAAGGTTATAATGCCTTAATTGGCACCCATAATTTTTTTATACCTTAATGTTCGCAAGTTGTGGTGGACACCTGAGGTAAAATTTACATTCCACTTAAATATGTTTTAGAAGCATATGGAAAATTTAATTTTTCTGTAAGGAAGCTTTGACCTTCCCCAGGATCTTGGACCCTTATTATAAAAAACCAATTTGAATTATTATGGAAACTTACCTGATAAGGATCTTCATGTACCATGACATGTGATTATTGCCTATGTCAATTTCTGTCCTATCAAATATATTATGGATTTAAAAGATTTATAACCATATAAGATTTAGGGTTTGATTCCCCAAATACAATTTTACTTGTTAAAAGTAAAATTGGGGATACCCTTACTCCCAGTGAACGCCAAGATATAGAAGTCTCTTCTTTGTAAGTCTGGAGACCCAACCTCTTGGTTTAGACCATATAAGAGTTCCATTCTAGATGTAAGAGTATACCAAAGGCACCTGTGGAGCTCTTGGTTTAACTAAGTGGCTTGGCCTATGTGGTTGATGAGTGGTGAATCACTGCTATGATCTTCCAAAAAACCCCCTTTCCAGCTTCTTTCCCTGTGGGAAAGATATAGGGGTCTTTTTGGAGGTGGTTCAGACCAGGGGCCATCAGCGAGACCCCCAGACTCATTTCCCCCCTGTCGCCCCACCACTCAATAATGGTAAAATCCCTCAAAACTTGGAAAATCCTTAACAAGTCAGAAACCCAGGTTTGGTTCACAAATTATGAGATTTTGGATCACAGGTCGCTGAACTAAGTTTAGAATTCTTCCCCAAAAAAATTTAATTTAAATTGACTATCAAATTCGCCTTCCTCAAAATGAAGTTCTGCCATATGCATGATCAGAGAAAATCAGTTCAAGTTTGAGTCTATTGAAACACCTCTGCCATGATCCAAAATTTTATTGTTACAGCTTTTACAGCCCCATATGTAAGCTATCTGATGAAACCCCTCAAACCCAGGCTGTTCTTCGCATTTCTGACCAAGGGGGACCAGTTAAGAGAGTATGTCAGCCGCCCCTATTACAAGTTTTCCCTAACTCCCTCCTCAAACTTTACGCGTAAAAGACAACTGCCCCTCCCAAGATTAGCTTTCAGTTCATTCTTTTGCTGAAGTTATAATAAAGAATTTCCAGTTTTCAACTTTTTTCCATGGACTCCACTAATTCTCTACCTACCAAAAATTTTCTTTAAATTGCACCATACATGCCGCCATTCACGTTCTGGACCAGGTGATCAACAAATGGGAATAACAATCCATCATTCTAGCAGCCCACCAAACAATAGTGGAGGTCATTATAAGGTAAGTTTCTGAAAAGTTTCTATGATATGCAATATCAGAATGTCACCCCAAACTTCCAGATTCAGTCTGACAATCCACATCTGATTTGTCACAATATGGCCAACCAAAAACTTCACAGCCCATTACTCAAGAAGGCCATTTCCATCCGCCCAGCTTACCTCAATGTCCAGCCACTGGTTCAACATAATTTTAACATCCAAAGGCCTCTTAAACCACCAAGTTTGCATTGATTTTTAAGAGTGATAAATGCTTGTCCTTGCAACCAAAATGTGAATCTCAGTCGGCAGATTATCTAGATCATTAATCCATAGGGCAATCTAACCCAGTATTATAGATAAACTGATCCACCATCCCAAGACCTTTTCTGACTACGCATGGCACTTTGACCCACTCTAACAACTGCAAAATGATTTCCAAGGCCACCCCATATTTGCATCAAACCAATTCAATTCGATTTGCAATCCTGATTCTTAATATCACAAATCAACTCTTCCTAGTGAGCTTAATGACCAATATATATATAGTTATATTGAATGATTTTGGAATTTCACCAAAAGCCAGCAACTTCAAAACTAAGAGGAATGATTATCTTCCATTCCTCTCCCACCTTTGGGGGCTGCCCAGAAAGACCTGAGGTTGCCCCATTGCATTCATCTTGTTTTCTATGGGACCTTTGGTACATTGTGCAACTTTTACTACCATCGCAGTATTCATAAGGCGTCCCTCCTCCAAGTCATTAGGGCTGATATGCCACTGGCATCCTGGGCTTCTCACTAGATTTTCAAACACCCAATTAGGAAGCCCTGTCTTATTTTAATTTAGTATAATATGACATCATTGAAGGTATAGAGATATCTCTAAGGGACCTTGCGATTATGAGAAAATGTCTGGATCAATCCGCCAAGTAGAAATTAAAGATTATCTCCCCTTTAATATCAAAAATATTAACAAAATAAATTAGAGGTGGCTCAAGTGGCTCTTGAGTTAAAACAACTACTATAGGCCAGAATACTGGTACCATCTAAAAGCTTTAATTTCCCCTTTGCTATTAATCTAGAGATATAGAGGACATCAAGTTGTCATAGACTATCATTAATTAAAATCTACCACCTAAAAGGATAGTTATCCCCTACCTTGTATAGATTTCTCTTTGTGACTAATGTCAGGATCAAAATATCTTTCAGCAATGTATCTTGCCAGCAGTTATTAGCAAAATGACCTATACCCTGAGAAAAGTGAAAAATGTGCCTTATCTCTAGTGAAGGGCTGTTTGAACCTACTGGAGCTTCATGGGATACGCTATGACACTGCTACTTTTCAAAGAGCAATGGATGGAGTTTTAAGAGGCTTAGTATGCTCCTATATAAGTCTTAATGACAACATAACCATATTCTTACAAACTCTCACCGCCCAACTAGCTTCTGTAGGGAGGTCTTCCAGAGATTATGACAAGCTTCATTAAAAATTTAATACCCTCTAAATGTTATATCTTCCAAAACAAAATGGATTTTTTGGGACAAAAGTTAAGTTAAGAAGAAATATCCCAAGGGATATCAAAGTTGCTGCTTTTTCCCAAACATCACCATCTAAGTCCCTTCAAGATGTACAAGTTTTTTCTAGGAACGGTCAGATATTATCAATAATTTATTTCTAATTTTGCAGGTATATTTGAACCCTTAATTTATTTGGTAAAGAAATAATTCATTAATTTAGCACTAGGTGGTCTCAACCTTAAAGGGGAATTCACTGATCTCAGAAGAAATCATTTTTCAGTTGGAAGAAGAGCAGCAATAATTCTTTTGTGTATTATGCATAGCTCATACACACACTTTGGTTCTTATAAACCCAACTTTGACAAAACATTTTCTTTATATATGTCAGTGATATTTCTTTAGAAGCTATATATAACCTGATAAAAAGTTAGTAGACCATCCATTGCATATTACAGTAAAACTTTATCTAAGGCTTAACGCAATTATAGTATAACAGAATGTGAGTGCCTGGCTGTTTAATGGCCACCAAACATTTCTGACCATATTTATATGGGCCCACTACACCATAATTACTGATGATGCTTAATTGTGATGGCTCCAACAGCTAAAAGATCCTGACAGGCTTTTGGAACGATGGGCTTTAGAGTTTTAATACTATAAATTTATAAAATTTATCTCATAGGGCCAATTCATCAAAATGCAGATTTTTTATCCAGATTACCTATAATAACTCTAATTGAACTTAAAGAAAATTGATTCTATAAACTCCTAAACCAACCTCAACTGTGGAAAGATGAGCCCATCACAATCCAAAAAGAGCTATATAGAAGGTCGGAGAACGTTCAAATCTGGGATGGTGACCCTTATAAGATAGTAACACCCAATGGCTACCATATTTGTCTTTCTAAACAAACGAACTTATCTTCAAAGGACATCAGAATGTTGGCCTTGGAGGAATTCAGAAAAACTATCAATGGCTCAAATCTTAGTGATACTGGAAAAATGCTTACCTCAATTCATAATGTCCTAGAATCTTGCTTAGTATTAAAAGCCAAACTGTCTCTACTCCACGCCCCCAACATCAAGTGGTTCCCCCTTCTAAATCCTTTATTACAATTAGTATTGACATTGTGGGACCACTCCCTCGAGCAATTAATGTCCATTGAATTCTCATACTGGCTGTCATTATTTTACTAGATGGATTTGAGTCATATCCCTTTCTTCAGCTTTGGCAAAAGCTATTGCCTCATTTTTGTATAACAGTATAATCACCCAACATGTCCTTATATAATCCTCTCAGATAATGGACGAAATTTATGGTCATTGCTAGTGCAAGAATAACGCAGATTTATTGGGTTCACTCAAATAACCTCCACCCCCTACCATCTTGCAACCAATGGGATGGCAGACCGAATTAATGCTACATTAATCCCAAAAAATTGGTAAATGGCCTCTTTTGACCCTCTACATTGACCAAAATACTTACCTGGTGCAATTCTAGCCCAACAAATTAGTTACCATCAAATTAAAAATTGTTCCCATTCAAGATTTGTATGGAAGGAATTCCCAATTGCCCTCTAGGTTACAATATCGGTTAGACCTTGCCTCCCTAGAAGCCACTGAAGATACTATGATAGCTATTACTATTGAAATCATTTGGCTTCAGGCTCTGGCTTCAGAAAATTAGTCTGTTACCACCTCTAGAGAGACAAATTGGTTTAATAATAAGAATGTCCCCCTACATACCTTCCAGACAAGTGATTTAGTATTTTTTACAATCTTAACCAGGTGGAAGGGACAAAAAATTTTGTTAAATTAGTTAGGCCCTATAAGGTCATTTATGAAAGGAAATGAACACTTGATTGTCAAGGTTGCCCAGGGTAATATTTTAAACTGGTTACATAATCAATTTTATGGCCCACCTCCCAGATCAAGATCCAGAAGGAGGCATTTTAAGGATTCTGCCCAATCATAAATTTAATCATTTCTGACGTTAGGGTTCAAATATGATCTAAAGGATATACTACCACCGAGTAGGAGTCCAAACCCCAAAACTAAAATAAGCAAATATCCCATACTTAAAAAAGGTTGTAGGATGTCATAGAAATTCTGAAGACCGAATCAGATTTAGATCTTGTCTTTGAAGCACTTGGAATTGTCCCATAGCTTTGGTACTTGATTTCCCTAAGTATCTCCTCCAAAAATAAACTGGATTATTGCTCTTTTAACAATGTTTCTAATGGACGCTATTATATAGCAAATATCACTGATATTCGCCAATTAAGGAGCTTTAAGCTTAACTGTTATTTTTTTATTTAGATAAAATTCCGTATTATAGGGTCTTTGTTTGCCCAGAACTTTTCTTAGATGGTTGATTACATCCCCCTTTTTCTGACATTCTGTTCCAGGTTATAATCAGTTATACAAAATATTTACAAATAGCGCCTTATCCCTGATTTGACTAGCGCTTTAGTTATTGATATGTAAGGAGAGTTCTATAACTCTCCTGTTCCCAGAGTGATAGTGCACAATTCACAAGGCCAACGACAGGGAACTAGCCATTAGTATGAAAGTTACTAGAGCCCAGCAGAAGGTGCTGGAGCAATAATAGCTCAAGAGAAAGAGGGTGATCATTGGTGGAAATAACCAACCAAAATTGACACAGTGCATAAGGGAAGAATGGGTAAGCGTCACAGGTTGGAGGGAACTTGGGTGGCCCAACAGTGCACGAGGGGATAACCTAATCAAATTTGTGATGGAATGGTTAATGTAGTGCAAGACCTCTTCGAAGAGGTCCAGGAACAGAATCATCCAAAATAACATTTTAATAAAAACGGGAAAAAGGGGGAAGCTTATTGTGGAAAGTTGACCAACAAGAAATGTTGCTCACAAAATTAAGTTTAAACTTTGTTGGGTAATTTGGGGTCTGCCAAAGCAGTCCCAAGTACTGATTCACCAATAGGCAGACACTACCATCTGAAATGGTAGAATACACTGAAACTGACTTCACTCAAGTAATCGATTGAAGTTGTATCCAACCTGTTTGCATATTATTATAAATGGAATGAGTTTTGAGCCCCCATTCTTTAATTAACTAAATAGAACCATCATCATTATTTGAATAATCATTTGTTTTAACGCCTGGGCCAACACAAGGGGCTGGGTGTTCTGCACTTCACTAGTACCAACCTGAGCATATTTGGTTTGTACCCAACGTTGGTATAATGTCTGCTTGAGGTCAGGGAGGGCCTGAAGCTTCACCTTCTGGGCCTCCTGTCACCCAGCCTTATCCTTGGGGTTGGTACCCACTATCATGTCATTTAACCATGACATTACCCTCTCCTCCCAATGGGGATCAACCCCCCTCCAGGGGCTTGCTCTAGGGAAAAGTTCTTGTGGGCTGGGGACAATTTCATTGCGGCAATGGTCACTTTGGGTTGAGATCCAGAAGTCTGGGGGAAACGCTTAGGGAAAGCTTCAATAAGATCTTGGGAATGTACACAGTCACGCACTGGGACCTAACTGTTCTCTACAGCGTCAAAACTCTTCCAAGATACCAGGTACTCAAGTCTTCTCTTAACAAAGCGGGAGGCTACTATCTCTTCCACTTCCTACTCTGGTTCCAAACCACGAGATAGTCCTCAGGAGTCTCTGGTGGTGGGCCCTCAAACAACATCAATTTTCTCTCATGAAACACAGAGAAGATCCAGAATGAGGGGGAGATCTAACTGGTATGAGGCATGTCCCATTTTTCTAACTAAGCGGTAGGGGCCAATCCTCTTTAGTCCTAGATTCTTGCATGGCTGCTTGATAGGGATATTACGAGCATCAAGCATCATGAGATCACAATCCTTGTACGAGGGACCCACTCAGTGCTTACCATCAGCGTTCTCTTTATACACTTGCATTGCCGCCTCCAAACTTATGGAAACCCCCTGGTGGACCTTCTTGATAGTTTTGGCAAAGTCCACCACCGCACCAACCTTAGATCCACAGCTGGGCTCCATGTTATTGGTGGGGTTAAAGCCATGGTTTGCAAAAAAGGGAACAACCAATTAAAGAATTAAAAGTATTTTTGTAATTAAATTGGGCCATAGGAAGGTGAGAAACCCAATTTGAATGATCCGCGGCGGTAAGACCGCAGGAACTGTTCCAAGCACTGATTCACTCATTCAGTCTGCCCATCTGATTGAGGGTGATAGGCAGTCAAATGGCAGGGGAGAATTTGAAGAGTCTTACGCAACTCTTCCCAAAAGATGGAGGTAAACTTGGGTCCCTGGTCATTGATAACCTCTTGAAGAACCCCTTGGAGCGCAAACACATGAGTGACGAAGCCTAGCCATCTCAGCCGCGCTTATTGTAGTTCTGTAAGGAATAAAGTGGGCGAACTTCATAAAATGGTCCACCACCACCATGATGGCATCATAAACATAAGTGACAGGTAATTACTCAATGAAATCCACTGATAGGGAATTCCAGGGCCCTTCAGCCTTCTGGACTGGTACCAACAACCCCACTAAAGGTTGACGATTGGGTTTCATTTGATTTCAGATCAGGCACTCTTTACAATACCAACCCACCTGAGCAGGCAAGCCCTTCCAATTGTAGGTGCGGCGTATCAATTCCAAGATCCTTGCTTTCCATGGATGACCAATGGTGATTCCATCATGATGTTCCCGGATGATTTCCAGGCGCAGTGGTCCAGAAGGAACCCATAGGCGCCCCTGAAAGCACACCATCTCATCCTTTACATGATAACCCCTGGATAAGTTCTCCCAATTCAAAGCGCTCTTAGCAAGTACCATAGTAATTTAGCTGATAGCGGATGAGAAAGGCTTACCTTTCTGAACATACTGTATTCCTCCGCATTTTCCAAAGGTGCAAGCGCTGGCGTGTTGGATGAGGGAACAGGATGTTGAGATAAGATTTTACCTGGAGGAATCATCAACTGAGTATTAAGAATCTCTACCTTTTTTGGATCAGGAGCTGAAGCAGGGTTGCGGCTCACAGCATCCACCAAACCTTTCTCGTTGCCCTTGGTGAACTCATAAGAAAATGCGAATTTGGAAAGGGTCCCATGCCAATGGGTCTGCCGTGGGGTTAAGATATGAGGAGCGCGGTAGTACAGCAAGGCACGGTGATCTGTATGTACACAGAAAGGGTGGGAGGAGCCATGCATGTGGTGACGCCAATAAGTCAGCGCTTCCACCACTGCTAGCAGCTCTATGTCATAAACGGCGTAATTCAACTCAGGCAGAGACATTTTCCTAGAAAAATATCCCACTGGATGTTCTATCCCATCTTTGCTTACTTGTAATAAGGTAGCCGCTATGGCGAAGTTGAAGGCATCAGTAGACACAATAAACTCTTTGAAAGGATTGACATGGCGAAGGATGTACGTGGACAACAGGGTGCACTTCACAGCTTGGAAAGCATCCTCCAAAACGGGGACCACTGAAGCACCTTTGCACCGCTAGCCTTATATAAGGATGCTGCCACCTCGGAGAGATTGAGTGCAAACTTCTTGAGGAACGTATATGTCCCCAAAAAGCTCCTCAATTCCTTAACAGAGATGGGGGTAGACCAGTCCTGAATCGCCTTCTCCTTGTCTGGAGTTATCATGTGCCCTTGGTCAAACATGACGTTGCCCAAAAAAGTGACCTGGGACATTAAGAATTCACACTTGCTGATCTTCAGTGTAAGGCGGGCTGCCCTTACCCTCTACCACTTACCAAAGGTGTACCACATGGAACTCATGATCATGGGAAAAGAACAGGATATCATCCATGTAGGACACCACGCATACCCCTAAAAAAGTCTCTCAACGCTGCATCAATGCGGCGTTGAAAGATAGCAGGGGCATTCTTAAGCCCAAAGGGCATGACCCAAAACTGGAAAATCCCTTTTCTGGTACAGAATGCGGTTGACCACTCTTGTACATTTTAATTCGAATCTGATTGAATGCATTGAGGAAATCCAGCTTGGAAAAGACCTTAGCCTTCTCCACATAGCGTGCAATCTGAGAATCCAAAGGGATGGGATGTAGATTTGGTACAGTGACGTTGTTGAGGTTCCCATAGTCTACACATGGGCGTAGAGTACCATCAGCCTTCTAAACAAAGAGATGTGGGGAGCATATGGGGGAGGTCGCTGAAAAATCGCGCCTTTGGCTAACTGCTCTTTCACCCACACATCTAACGCCTCTTCCTTTAGGACAGTCAGTGGATAAATAGGGGAAGAAATCCACTCCAGATCCACAGTGAGTTTAAAGTCACTGTCATACTCAGAATGATCAGGTAATGCATCAGCTGAAGCTTCATCAAGGGAAGATGCAAACCCTCCAAACAAGAAGGTAGGGGAACCACCATGGTGGGCTTCAGCATAGAGGCAAGGCTAAGGGTGTGAAGGTGGGGCCAGTGGGGAAAGTCGCCCTGAGCGTCAGCCTCAGACAAAGGAACAACCAATGTGCGACCATTCTTTAATGTTAGGGATAGGGTATTCTCTTTCAAGTTGGTTTTAAAGTCAAACTTCCGCCACCACTCTACACCCAAAATGATAGGGTACAAGAGGTTTTTGATAGCTTGGAAGTGATCTGAAAAATGGTACTTGCCAACCTGATAGTCCACTGTCCCAACGACCTTCATAGTGGGGATACCTTGGGACGCCCCTCCCCTAACCATACCACCTGGTGAATAACTCAGCCAAAGATAGTTGGTTAGGCTCTGGTCCATAAAGCTTTCAGTGGCGCCAGTATCCACCAGAATAGTGGTGCTGAATTTCCCTAAAGGGGAGGAAAGGATAGCGTTCAGTAGAAAATACCCCAAATGGTCTTTATTTAAAGCAGAAAAAGCCAGTAAATCACCAGAAAATTCCTACTCTGGTTTGAGCAAGCCATCGGGGTATGTTTTGGAATCATAGAAGGTGTAGGGATAGTTGGCCACTCTTACTACTGAGGCCACATATCCCACCTCACCTTCTGAAGGTACATATACTTTATCATATTTGAAACGTAGTTCTTTTTTCTACTTCCTGAGTGCCACGGATTATGGTAGGGGTCAAACGAGTGTTCTCAGGGGTAATCTGATATATGGGAATAGTGTCCTCATCCAGTCCATAAAAGCTAATAAATGGTTCAGAGAATGGATAAGGTTTTTGTTATGAAACGCGTTTTTAGACGAGACAATCCTATTCCCCTAACAGCAAGTGAATGCCCAACGTTATCAAAGGCCAACACCCCAGGCCCATCTGCGCCAATTCCACCAGCATCATCAGAATGCACTGCCAAAGTAAACCCCATTTAGTTAAATTGAATTTGTGAATTTCGATGGAAAGCCAGGGAATCACGACTTTTGGACCCAGAAGCGTCTGTATCCACCATGTACAAGCACGAAGGGTGGGTACTTTCCAGTTGGAAACAGCCAAAATAATGCCAAGATGCTCCAACCCATGGGAAAAAGAGGAAACAGCGGTGTGGCTGACCACAGCTAAATCCCACAGCTGGCGCCCACCATTTGCACTTTGGAAAAGTACCACATGGAAAAAGTTTGTGCAATAAATTTCAGTGGTTGGTCAACTAAAGTAAGGAGAGTGTCTATAACTCACCTGTTCCCAGCGTGGTAGTGCACAGTGCACAAGGCCAATGGCAGGAAACTAGCCGTTTGTATGAAAGTTACTAGAGCCCAGCAGAAAGTGCTGGAACAATAATAACTTAAGAGAAAGAGGGCGATCATTTGTGGAAATAACCAACCAAAAGTGACATGGTGCATAAGGGAAGAATTGGTAAACCTCACATGTTGGAGGGAACCTGAGCGACCCAACAGTGCGTGAGGGGATAACCTAATCATATTTGTGATGGAATGGTTAATGTAGCGCAAGACCTCTTCAAAGAGGTCTGAGCACAGGATTGTCCAAAATAACATTCTAATAAAATGGAAAAAATGGGGAAGTTTATTGCGGAAAGTCACCCAACAAGGAATGTTGGTCACAAAAATTATATTTAAACTTCGTAGGGAAACATGGGTTCTGCTGAAGCGGTCTCAAGCACTGATTCACCAATAGGCAGACACTACCATCTAAAATGGTAGAATACACTGAAACTGACTTCACTCAAGTAATTGATTGAAGTTGTATCTGACCCAAACGTGTAGTTTTATAGATGGAATGGGTTTCAAACCCCCATTCCTCAATCAACTGAATAAAACTGTTGTCATTGGTTGAATAAACCGTTCATTCTAATGACTGGGCAGATGCAAGGGGCTGGGCTTTCTGCACTTTAATAGTATTAAACTGGGCATATTTGGCTTGTACCCAGCGTTGGTCTAATGTGTACCTGAGGTCAGGGAGGGCCTAAAGCTTTACCTTCTGGGCCTCCTGTCGCTCAGCTTTATCCTTGGGGTTGGTACCCACTATCATGTCATTTACCATGACATGATAGCTATTTACCTAAAAATATCTTTAAAGCTTTGTAAATTATTTTTATTAGAAAAAGATTTGTTTGGGACCTTCAAACCTAACTTAAGGTAAATACCTCATATTAATAAGAAAGGAACTCTTAACCTATTACTTAGGTTAAGTTCTAATCATCAGCCTTTGTTAGATTTCAGAACCACTTTGTTGTTAAGTCCCAGAGGATTAAAAAGCCATAATTAGGACCTTTGAACCTCTATCATCATGTTAAGACCTGCAGGATTAATAAATAAGACTCTTGATTCTTTTTGTTTAATTCTTATCAACTGACCACCTATGCAAGCTTTGAAGGACTAGCCTTTAGACTGTTTGTGTCAACAGCACTGAACACATGGGTTGAAAGCTTTTATCATCTTCAAAGATAATGTTTTAATATGAAAGGTGCTCTTACATTTTACTTTTTAATCTAAAATTAAAATAAACTTATGTACTCATAAGAACCAATAAACTTAAGGTAATAAATCTTTGAAAGACCCCTAAGGTATTAATATAGTAGTTTCTTAAATTAGATACTGAAGGTTTAAAAAATTTATTGAGGTAATATATTAAAAATGAATACTAGTGATTTTAGATTGCATGCATTATATTTTAAGATTATAACTAATGAACAACCATCACAGCTAAAATTAATGTTCTAAAAACTAGTTTTTCAAACATTCATTAATTTGACTAGTGGGAGATATACTTATAAATTCTAATGAAATCTTATAGTAAAAGTATATTTAATATAAAACCAAGGCCTGTACTATAAGTGATTCACCTGCTGCAAATAATTTTCTAAACCTCGATTATAATCAATTATTTAAATAACCTTTATACACTTTTCTAGATTATCTAAGTTAATACATAAAATTTTACCTTTTCTTATCAGAAATAATTCTTCATTGGTTATATGTATCCACGATGTTGGTAGTGGATTAAAATGATATAAAGTTCATAAAGAATGATTCAAATTATGGGCCTGCATCTGCTGTTTTTTGAAATCGTTAGGTAAAGACTAAAAACAAGGGAGAGCGGGTCAATTGCCTATGCTTTTGGACTAAAACTCATGGGGCTCAATAATTTGAAAGATGTAAAGCAAAGTTAAACTAATATTAAAACAATTTGTGTAATAATTTCTTCTTTACACAAAAAAGGAACGAAAGCCTTTACTAAAGTATACTGTAAGGTCCTTAGCTCCTGAGATTAAGTTAAAACGGACCTTGTACCCCTTCATGACTAACAAGGACACCAACCCAGGGACTTTCCTCACATTAAGAATAATAATTTAGGACACACCTAGATCAGAGATGGGTAACCGCTGTCCCTCCCTGTTTGTCCCACCTAATCTCACAAACAACTCTTCTACCTAAACATATCATTACCGCTGAGTCTTCATAGCATTGTGTGCAGAAGATCAAAGCAGCTCTGTTTGGACTTAAATGTTATGATATAAATCACAACTAAAATGACTCCTTTCTTAGCAGATGTCTCAAACAGGGGCATTCTTGGCTGTAAAAAATTTGATACTTGTGATAACACTGGGTGAAAAAATACGCAGGAAATTGTAAATAAGCAAATGAGCGAATGAAAAAGGTAGAGGTCAGGGATTAATCCTAACAAAAAAATCTGAAGTCATCAAAGCATATTCTGACATATGAAACTTACCAGAAATGCTTGAGAATAGGGCTGAATTTCATCCAATATTGTACTTCCAAAGGTTAATTAAAACAAGTTCAGATTTATTGAATCAGGTTGAACTTTAAAAACCTGAAAATATGACATTCAAGGTGACATGCTGCCAATGCTTTACTATCAAAACTCAGTTTAAGCCAAGGGTTCTTAATTAGAAGTCCACAGACCCACTAGGGGTCCATGTAAAAAGTTCAGGGGGTCTGTGAGCTTTAACTGAAAAAAACTAATTTACTATCATCATTTTCACTAACCTCAGAACTGAAATCTAGCATTTTCTTCACTTATGAATGTAATAAGTTACAGTAATATTAGAATTAGCTGTATCTGTAGTCTTGAATATAATAATGTATTTTTTCAGTACTTCAGAATTATGTCAGTGTTTAGCATGCAATTTTAGTTATGTAACATCTACAGCCTACATTAAATACACAACCACAGCACATATAGCGGCGTAGGTGTGAACCTCAAATTGTCAAGCTTGATATGTGCAAATGAGCATTCTTATTTTGCTTTCTGAGTATTTGCATTACTTTCAAGTGTTCCCTTTATACAGCTGTTTGTTAATAAAAAAGTGAGAGGAAGTGAGTCATTTCATTTATTGTTAAGAAAATTGTACCTACTTGTCACAAATTTTTTGCATACCTTATATTTTATCTAACCTCTTGTCACACCAAATGGAGCTAGTATGTTGTAACATAAAAATATTTTAAATCTGAGAAAGGGTCTGTAGCTTTCATCTGACTGACAAAGGGGCTCATGGAACAAAAAGGTTAAGAACCCCTGGTCCAAGCCCATATCATAAGTCTAGTCATAAAAAACTAGCATCATGTTAATGTTAGGGCATTGGGTAATATCTTTATTTTTGTAATTGAGGGAGGTTGACCTTAGGACGAATATACCACACCGAGATTTTTTATAACCAGTACAGGTTTTGAACATGTGTTGAACAAAAACTGCACTAGATTGTAAGTAGGAATTACCCTGCCAGGCTAACCACCCTGGTATTATCTTTATTTTTATCAAATATTATTTATACAGAAGCTTTTCTTTCCCATTATTATCACTTTTAGTAACACAATTCTACGCAATTTCTCTGAGATTGACAATCAACCTGGAATATGAGCAAATTTGTCCGCAACAATACAAGTTGGGCAAAAGTGGCCAGCACAAAAGGCCCAAAGCCCTCCCAACCCGCCGGGGAAAAATGCCCCAGTGGAATGTTGACACACCCTCCCACCAAAAGGGTGAGTACAGCGCCACACCCAGAATTTTGCAATTCCTGCAAAAAATGGGTGCATATACCAAAATTGAACACTCCTAACCCTTGTCCTCCCTTGAGCATGGCCTTAGAATTATGGTCAGTGATACTTCCCTTGAATCATGGGAAAAAATGGGGGAGGCCTTCTCCGCAACTTTCCCAAACACCATCTTGGTAAATTACAAAAATCTACACAGAGGATGGGTGGACGTCAGGTTCATGTCCGTGGAAGAAGTGGCAGATGCAGTGAAAATTAAATTCTCCATAAAAATCAACAATGAAGACCACACCATATGCACGGTGTGCATGCGATGGAATGAGGCAAATGACCTATTTATTGTATTTGACTGACTCCTGAGCACCGTGCACCGTAATATCCTCATGGATGAACTCCGCGGGGGCCTCAAAGGTTATGGAGTTATCAAACAGTTTGAATTTGAAAAATTCCCCTCCTGCCCCACCTGTGCACAGGAAAGGCAATAGCCAGTATTGAACCGGATCAGGATGTGGCAGAGGATATCACCCTCATTCCCTGCATGGCGACCATCAACCTCCCCAATGGCAGCATATCTCGCCCCTTCTATATCACACCAGAACACACCCCACCTATCTGCGAATTCTGCTCAGCAATAGGCCACAAAGACCATGCATGCCCCATCAAGTGCAGGATTGAAGCACCAGAATTTTGTGAGGACAATATGGATAAAACAAGACCAACTTTTGGCAAAATTAAGGACTCCACTTTTGCCTTCTATTGGGGTGAAAGAGCCAATATTGATTTGGTTAAGCCCATCTCGTGCAAGGACTGCTGTCGCGCACAGACTGCCTGCAAGCAGGCTGCGAATTCCGCTGAGACAAAAACTCACACCACAATTTCCACGGAACAAATTCAGGCAGATGCCATGGCAGCACAGCAGAATAACCAATCAGATCCTCCACATAAAACCCAACACAACCAAAACAATAAAATTTTTGGACACAACCAATCAAACACCTCCAACCAAGTGGGAGCAGATCCACTTTGCACCACTGGGGATCCTCCCAGCCAATCACATGTAATAGGTGATGATATGGAAGACCATTTCAGCCAGTCACAATGTGACAACACCTATGCACAAGACCCAACCACCCCAACTCCTAGTTTCTGCCCATCAAACCCACAGGCAAACGGCAAAATTTTTTTCATTAATGAGGCTTAAGCCAACCCACACCAGACCCAAAATCCACAGAGTAATCCAAGCCAGAAGAAACCAAACAATACCAGCACCAAGGCTGCTGACTAACACACTGGAACAAATCTGGCTAGTCGACCCCATAATCACAGTATGACTCACAATAAGGAACTGGGTGACCTCAGTGGGTGACCCCAGCGTTCCAGATGTGCGGACTACCGCAATCAACATAGGGACACTCAACATTGCGGGAGCCAAGGCCCCCACATCCTGAGCCAAAAAATGGCTTTCCTGCGCAATATCCCCGTGGACATCTTGGCTATCCAAGAACCCCACTGTCCACTGGGGGAGGAGGAGTCATGGTCAACCATGCTCCTTCTGGCAAAATCCTTTTGGACAAACCATTGTGGGATGGTAATTCAAACAAACTGTAACCCTCCATTAAAAATCCAAAGCACATCCTCCCACCTGGAGGGATGGCTGCTTCTAGCAAACCTCAAGTGGAACAGAGAGAATTTTGCCGTGGCATGCATGTATGCCCCAAATGATCCAAATGACCGCCAAAAATTCTTTTCTGATATCCTCTCAATCCATTTCTCCAAGGCAACATTTTTTTCAGGAGATTTCAACTGCTGGCTTAACACCAATACTGACAGCTGGCCCAAGTCTAGGGCTATACCCTGTGGCCACACAAAACTATGCATACTAAAGGAAACATTGGGCCTATGCAACACCATTCCCAAACAAGCCCCCACCCTGGCCAACATGATGAGGCCCCACCACAACAATAACCACTTGTCTCAATGACCCAGATTGACCTGATGCTCGCCCCTGTAGACTTCTGGCACCAAGTATCAAACTTTACAACAACAATTTTTTCTTTCTCCGACCATCAAATGGTCTCAATAGCGATATCATCCTCAGAAAAATATGAAAAACCACCAATCTGGCACAGAGAGTTCACCCAAGCACCATCCACCTTCTGGAGCTTAAATTTTGGATCGAGATGGTGCTAACAACACAGCAAGAAAGACAAACACCTGATGGGAATCCTATCGCTGAGTGGGAAATATTCAAGGCTCATGCAACCAAGAAAGCCTGCCACCTAAACTCCAGAAAAACAGCTGCAATGTCTGCGACAATCAACAAGGCTATCAGACAGCTTCAACACTTAGAAAACAACACACCTTGCGAGGGATACACCCCCCAA
The DNA here is from genome assembly GCA_022478985.1 of Massospora cicadina. Lineage (NCBI taxonomy): Eukaryota > Fungi > Entomophthoromycota > Entomophthoromycetes > Entomophthorales > Entomophthoraceae > Massospora > Massospora cicadina. The sequence goes on from JAKSZP010009806.1 coordinate 30,372, forward strand.
TAGGGCCGCCTGTGGTTCCAGCTATCGACACAGGTAAACTCCCTCTTTAGGAAACACCAGCATTACACCAAAGCATGCTATAAATCAAAATACATTCTATCCAGAGAAACTCACACGGCCCAATTTTTCCGCCATTTTAAACCAATTTCAACATTGGCAACCTGCACACAGGTCCACTGAGCAGATGACACAATGGCATCTAAACCATCGGAATTATCAGCTGAATTACACCAATTTTTACACCGACCTGTACACAGCAGATTTCGCATCACCTAACGAAATTAAAAAATTTCTATCATATGCTAATATTGATACTATAGCTGGCCAACCAGACCTTGCAGCACCCATAACTAAAGATGAACTATGGGAGATAATAAGATCAACCTCATGCAACAAGTGCCCTGGGCCTGATGGCCTTCCATATGAATTTTTGCAAAACTTATTTTAACCATATTGCACCAATACTACTGGCAACTATGAATAAGTGCCTGGAAGACACATCCCTTCTCCATAGTGGCCAAGATGCATACGTGGTCACACTATTCAAAAAAAGGAGACCAGGCAGATCTAAACAACTGGCGCCCAATTGCTCTCACCAATACCAACACTAAAATACTAACTAAAATTTTAGCTAAACGTCTGGGTTGCATTGCTCAGACAACCCTCTCCCCCATCAATTTGGATTCATCCCAAATCGCTCAATTTGGAATAATATCCACACAATTGCCAACATCTGCCAAGCTAATCCCACAGGTGCCCTTGTTTTCCTGGACCAAAAGAAAGCATAAGACCGAGTACACTGGGGATACCTAGAACAATGTCTGAAGGCTTTCAACCTACCACCCCGCTTTATAAACTGGGCGCTCCTCCCAACGCGCTCAGCCAGGTTTGCAATCAGAGGCCCAGGTTTCCTAAACGACACCATCACCCCCCAAGGGGCCTTAAACAAGGTGACTCGCTTAGCCCCCTACTATACAATTTTACCCTTGACCCCCTCCTCCGCATTGCAAACTCAAAGCTCACTGGAATCAGGTTGGAGGGACAACCACCAACCAAAATGCTCGCCTTTGCTGACAACTGCGTTGTTGGAGTCTCAGGCTATAGGGATGCCAGGGCGATTGAGCGCATTATTCATCAGTATGAGTCAGTGAGTAACGCCATGCTGAACAAACAGAAAACAGAGGTAATTGTTATAGGCAAATTTAGTTCAAACTGGGCCCCACCCTCCCACCACCACACAGACCAACCAACCACACATTCAACTACACAACAACGATCCAAGCCAGTAAAACCACTGTGTTTACCCTTTGCACACCACCCTGCCACCAACCCAGTCTGTCATCTGGGCATATGGCTCGAAACTGGTGGATATGCACTTGACACCATAGAAACCAACATTTTGGATAACATCACAAAAAGAATGACATGTATGCGGAGGAGTAAAGCCAGCCTAACCGAAGGTTGTGTTAGCCAACTCCCTGATCCTATCAAAGTTATGGTTTGCTGCCCACGCGATCCCCTTCTCCGCCAATTTTACCAACGCAGTCTACAAGCTCCTGCAGAACTGGCTATGGTCTGGATACCGTGCACCTGTCAGACTGGAGACCATGTATGGCCCACGGAAGAGAGGCGGGATGGGGCTGCTCAACTTCACGGAAAGAGCTACATAAATCCTAGGCTCATGGATAGCCTCCACGACGTCACCCAACCCACCATCCCCCCACTGGGCCAAGGCAGCCCAAACCAATTTTGCAAGGGCACTACATCTGAGGTCCCCTCCAACCCGGTGACCCTGATGAAGTACCTTGTAACACACCCAAACGCCACCAGACCACACAACACCAATCGGTATTAAAACGCATCCTATACAACCTAAGACAAGGGGATTGGAGCTTCTCCTATGCACAGCAATCCAAAGACAATCACCCTCAAACTGGATATGTGCAACTTCACAGAGGACAAACGGTGTCTAACGTACCTGCCCCATTACCACCCTTTCCTCTGTCCAGGATTGACTACCTAGACCACCAAGACATCCCAAATGACTTGAACACCCAAAAACAGGTGTGGAACATCGTCACCTGCCCCCTCCTATCCCCACAAGTGTGCTCCACAATGTGGCGATACATGCGCTGTACATATAGAACAGCCAACCGTACTTTCTCAATGTTCGAGATATGCGCCATATGTGGCGGGCCCAACACACTAGCACACCGCCTGGAAGAGTGCCCACTATCTGCGCATATTTGGGCCAACGTGATGCACCTGTTTCAACAATCACCAACAACCAAATTCCGACTATCCCGCGATATCATGGCACTCAACATGGCCTCACCTATCCCCCAGACACTGAGGGCTCTAATTGTGTGCATTGAAATATGGTCCATTCACACAATTACCCTTGACGCCTTCAACGGGATCTTCCACAATCTCAACCAAGCCATCATCAGGTTCCACAACCATTTGGCTGACCATTTTCAAGCCTGGCTGTTCAGCTCACTCCAACACAAATGGAAGAAACGGATGGGCACCTGGATTACAATATGGTTCCTTCGTTATGACATTAAAACCTCACAGTCTTCATAGGCGGTACACCCTACTAGCCCATGAGTAGCCATGCCACTCAAGGTCTAGCCACCCACCACCCGTGGCCCCCAGCCACACCAAAGTGTGCCAAGTCGTATCTTTTGAGTTCCTTTGTTCTGCGCTCTCTTCCCATTTCTGTTTTCCACTCTCTCTGCTCCTACATATCGGATGTGTCTGTCCCCTGGTCGGCCATCCTCATATTAATAAAAATAATATTTATACAGAGATTATCAAAGTGTCACTTTTTATATTAAGGCTTCTCCCATGAATTATCAAATTATGGCTTAGGAGGGGCTCATATTATATCTCAAGTGGTAGTAGTTGCCATGATCAAAATGTTATTTGTGTGGGTTGCTAAAAATCATAGAGCGCAAAACAATCATAAAACTCATCATTCACTACCAATATCACATAATACACAACCATACTTTCCAACTTAATCTTAACTATTTAACTAGGGTAGCGGTGCCTTGCATCATGTGGTTGATACTATGGGTGTTAAGGCATTACATTGTAAATCTCAATCTTTTTTGGCACGTCGTTGCCCTAAAAAATAACACACCTTTACAATTTACTGTTCATCTTTTGTTTTCAAATTCTTAGGTTTTGGAGACAAACATTTGAACTACAAACTTGGTTGGCTAATTCAAACTCCCCTGACGTGTGGTTCATGCAGCCTCTGTTCAGAGCCATCAACTATCTTTCTCTTATACATGTTGCACATCTGTTAGTGGCGACTCATGAATCCAAACCAACAAAAAATTTATTTAGAAAAATACTTACTATTACTAGATCTTGAAACAAGATCATTTTGAGCCATATTCCTAGCCAGATGATTTATTTCAATAAAATTACCCACTAACGAGTTTTTAATTCATATAAGTTATTATAGATTTTATTAAAGCAATTAGAGAAGTAAGAAATTTTTGTAAACCCCAATAACCCCGAGATATCTCCTTACCAATTTTCTTTGGTAAAAAAATTATAGAACAACGCCGTTTGAAATTATTTTACGTGATATTTCATATGTAGCCCCTTATATGGCCCCTTAGATTCACAATAAGTTCCTTTGTCATATGCTCTGGCAACAGCAATGCCCTCTAAATTCATAAGTAGAAATAGAAAGAATAAGTAAACTATGGTAGTCATTTAATCAGGACAATGTGTTTAAAACTTCAATGAATTGAATAAATTTGACCAGGATTTTTTCTTGTTTACCATAAAAGCTTCAGTAGGGCAACTTAAGGTATCAATAAATAACCTGGTGGACACTGGTGCCATTGGGATTTCATTGATATGATAAATGTGCAGGTTTTGGATCTTGAAGTTACAACTGTTTCACCAGTATGGGTGCTTCAAGTGTTCCCATAGTCACACTTCCCCTTTGTAAGCCATCCAGTTTTTAGCGCATAACATGAGTTTGTGCCTGTCTCTCGTCCATCCTTGAATTCCTATACCCAATGATCCTGGGGTATTCTAGTGGCGCAATTAAATAATGATCAATGACTAGAAAAAACCATGTTGGCCTTTCATTCATATTCTCATTCAGACAAGATATTTATTCTCTCCACGTTGGCAACAGGGAACGCAGTGGTGGCAATGGCAGAGTATCTATCTACTGAGATCATGCTTGAACTACATACTCTAAAAGATTTGGAGCTTTTTATATGTTTATGATGTGGAAGTTGCTAATCTTTTACAACCACTCAGAGTTTGATTTAAGCTTCCAGCTGATATTTGACCTTATCAAAACCAAGTGCTCTTATTTCAATACATGGTGAAGGAGGAACAAGCTTTAGGGAGTGTATAGATGACTTGATGATGAAGGGATGGATGATCAAAAAACATCCACAATCTCATATCAAGTTGTTTTTACTCAGAAACTTGATGACACACTGCGACCTTAATTAGATTTTTGGCCACCTTTAGTTTGTTACAGTCATAGTCCCATACCATATGCCACTTGTTGCTGATATCACTAATATTTTTAAATGTCCAAGGTTTTCTGTAAGATTGACATGGTATAAGATTTACATAAAATGCGGGTGAAGTCTGGCCAGTAAAGGGCTGACAACAATTGGACTCAGATATGGAATTTAAAAGTTCAAAGTCATGTTTATTAGATTCATAGCCTCCAGCTATTTTCAACTTCTAATTGGCAATGCTCAGGGGATCTCAAGCTCATCTTTGAGGTAGAATATGCTTACAATATAATGATTCAATCACCTAATGCTGAGAAAAACAATGAGATCTAGTGTCTGTGATTGCAGCCCTGCATAAGGACATGATATATTTTAAACCCGAATAAAGATTTATAAGGAAAACTATCAATTTCTTAAAATTTTGGTATTGACCAAAAATCACGATATTGCGCCTTCTAAAGTGGAATACATTCGCTCTTAGCCTATCCCTGTGGCACAGAAACAACTGTGAAGATTTCTTAGTTTTGGCGCACTTCTAGAAAAATTCTCACCAGTCATCTTTGAGCCCACATATCCCTTACAACCACTAATTGGCAGAAACGCGCCATTTTTATTTGAAACCATGAATTTCAACAATCTTTTTGCACAATAAAAAAATTTTATACCGTTCATGCTTTCCATTATGATTAAGAGGATAGGCCCTTTATTGTGGTTTGTGACAAATCAAGAACAATGTTGGCACTTTCCTATTACAAGAGCATTATTGGTGAGGACACCTAGTGGCGTACTTTTCTAAGAAGTTTAGCTTAACAGAGTGCTCTTGGGCCATTTATGATAAAGAGTTAGTTGCCTTTGCTTGGGTTTTAACGTACTGGTGTTATCTAATGTTTTAAAGGTTACTATAGTTGAGCGCATTGACCATAAATCACTCATCTTCTACTTAAACCACAGAATTTGGAACACAGGCAAACTCATACTCACCAAAGTCTTACTAGCTTTAACGTCAGATATGAGTTTTTAAAGGGTCCACTTACATCTTAAAAATATTCTTAGCTGAAATCCTCTAATAAGTCCTGAACTTATATAGATTCTGAATTAGTCACTGTGATTACCTCTGAGAAGCTTCTGGCAGTGGCATTGTAACAAGCGGTTTCAAATAACATGGTTTCTCCTAATACCAGGACCTAAGGTAACTTCATCACATCGAAGGTTGAAATTCAATTTCCCATTTTGGTAAATATTAGATAAACCAAACTTATTATAAGTTAATTTATAATTTAATTGATCTTTTGGCCAGCCATTAATTCTTGGATTGACTAGGCTCCCACACCTAAATTGTTCTAATTTGTTTAGCTTTTGGTTCTGCTTTAAATATCAGGGAAGCATTTCAATCATTCCCAGTTTGAGATTATATTGTTTACACTGAGATGCCCCTCAAACAAACTTATCTGTGTTCAAATAAAGATATTTTTTATCAAGTATCTTAATTTTATTTATCAGCACTGTCTAGTAAATGAATCTTTAAATGCTGTTGTATATTAGTGGTATGTAAATAGCCCCAGAGTAGACCACAATGGAGAGGTCATCTAGCCATCATATCACACCTAATTGGGACATCCGTTAGTCAGCCATTCAAACCTGGGATTGCAACTCACAATTTGAGCAGTATTATATTTTTAAATTGTAAACATACCTAAATACGCTATTTGATTTAATTGTGTCTCATTTTTAATGGGTTTGGTTTTACTGATGCAACATTAAAGAACCTGGAAAATCCTGAGCGTTGATTATTCCAAATTTAAAATTTCTCTAAGATGGAGGGAAGTCCATTGCCCATTGAAAATAACTCCGTTGCATGTCAAACAGATTCAGTCAAAATCCAATATGCTAGGGGAGGTTAAGATGCCAAAAGGACTGCTGGTAGTTGAAGCTTTTGTGCACACCAGGAGAGCTCCTGGGGAAGTGTTGATGCTTTTCATGACCCCTGGACTTCTGAATGATACTCTCCTTACCTCCCATTATGATAAAGTTACTCATTATGTGTAAGGATGCAATATAAACTAAAATTAGGGATCCAAAGGGGCTCTCCTTTTAGTAAGGGTTACTATAGCATAAGATTTTACGCGTTATGGCTTCTCTATTGCCTATACTCAAGGAAATTAATCACAGCAATAAAAACTTTCTGAATTCCCATTTGGTGGATTATAAGATAAGTTTTTGTTTGTATCTTTTTTAGTTGAGATATTGGATTTTAGATTAGTCCTCAGCCAGCCATCAATGATGGGATCAATTAGGTTTCTACGCCTAAACTATTCTATTGATTTAACTTTCAGTTTTTTATAGTTGGGGTGGTAACTACATTGCTCCCAGTTTAAATTCTATCTGCTATGTTTCCCCATAAATAACAATAGCATTCACTTATTTAGATATTTTATTTTTTTGCAGTGATTTTAAGTTTATGTTTCGGCGCAGAAAGGACAAAGAAACTTCTCAACGCTGTTGCTAACTATGATGATAATTAATAACTCAAGAAGGTCATAAAGGAGAGGTTGGATTTAGTAACTGAACCTCATACTAGTGGGCCATTGGTTAGTAGTTTTGAATACCAAATATTACAGCTTGTGAATTGAGCAGGATTATTTCTTTCAACTAGAAACGCACCTAAATCGCCGTTTGACTGAGAAAAACTCTCTTTTATGGGATTGAGTTAGTTTTTCCATTTTAGCGTTTGAGGACTTTAAAAACCACAAGCGTTACGGCAACCTCCAGCTATTACCACGATAGCTCCTTCCACACCACTTTCTTTTTTTTTTTTTTAGTACTAGATGGTCTTCCACACCACTTTCCAAAACCAAATCTATGGCCACCAAACTAACAATGTATCTGTCTCCTCCTCTAAAACTTCTGGTACCGTTAGTTCAAGTATATATGTCCCAGACACATCTAAAAAAACAGGCTCTCTCCATAATGCAATCTTGAAATTTCATGCCTCAGATGCTGAAGGCCTTGGCCTACTAACCAAAGATTAATGCTGGTAAAGCGCCGTGTGGATGGTACTCTCAAAAAGTAAAGGTATTTTTTTCTGTGATCAAATGTAGGTTCCCATTTCCTGCATTCCAGCGTCATAAGCAAACATCACAATACCCCTCATCTTGGAATATCATGGCGTAAAGAAGTATGTCAACTTAACCAAATGTGGATATGACTAGATGGGACTCATGAATGATATTCCTGAATGAGTATAAAATATTTAACCTGTGCGGCTCTAAATCTGACAGGAAATGATGAAATGATCCCTCCACCCCATATATCAGGTTGAGGACCATGAACCTTAACCTCAAAAGAAAATTGTTATTTTAGCAACATTCAAACAGTTTGATGCTATCAATGTGGTGATCAATAGATTCACGAAGTATGCTATGTTCATCACTTGATTAACATCAGCTTCAACTGATAATATGACTATCTTTTTGTGGCCCACATCTTTTCATTGTTTAGGGTTACTCAGGAAATAGTTATCTATCAGGACCTTAATTCACACAAAGCTTTGGGAGGCCTACTAGTATCATGGGAATTAAGCCATGTAGATCATCGGACTATCACCTCAGGCATATGGGATAGCTAAGAGGACAAACCAGCCTAAAGAGAAATATTTTTGCTATGCCACCACAACTTAATACATATGGGCGCCAATCTTACATTAGCCCAGACATACAATAAATCCCTGCACTCTTCAACGAGAGTGTTGCTATTGTGCGCCAACCTAGGATACAACCTGCCTTCACCATTGGTCATCAAATATTTATTGATTTTTTAACAGCCAAGTAATTTTTCTCCCAAATCAGGAAGGTCAACCAGCTAGTCCAGAAGAAACAAAGTCAACCAAGGACGCTAGAAGTTTTTGACAAATAGTGCTGAGCTTCTCCTGAATACCAATTGGGTGACATGGCGATAAAAGACATAAAGAATCTCCACTTCAAGTTTTCATGTTGTAAGCTTCTCAGTAAATGGCCCAGACCCTTCCCCATCAACAAAGTACTAAATGATGGATCTTTCAACATTGAGTTGCCACACATTAGAAGATGCATACTTCGTTCTATGCTTCCTCTCTTTCCTCTTTCAAAGGAAACAAGCCTGTGGAGGTAAAGACCGTTATGGTGGAGGGCGCACCAGAGTTTGAGGTAGAGAAGATCCTGATTAATGACGGTCAAACGCGGCCTTCATTACAGTGTCATGGAAAGGTACCCAGAATATAAGAACAGCTGGGTCCCTTTTAAGAGTTGTGATACTTCTATGAGTTTATCAGGGATTAAAAGACCAATACTTAAGCGTCAGCATTTCCTTCAACCAAGTCACTTTCCATCTCAGCAATTAATATGTCAACACCCCACAAGAAATATGCCCTGGTACAGGACCCTGAGGAGGGAGTAGATCCTATCTATAAAGGGAAGGGTAGTGTAAGGCCTTAACTCCTGTATAAATAATCAGGATGTACGCTATAATGTCCCAAAGCGGATATAGGCTTGGTGAAACTGAAAAAGAAAAATCCAGGGTTAGGATGGAAAACAGTTTTAAATTAAAATAATGTTTTAAAATGAAGTCTGAAAAACTATTAATAATTCAAAAGTTGAAGATTCTCCTAGAATCAGGGAAGTTTATATACTGAACGTTAGGAAATTTTATTTCATGATGGAGGCAACACTCTAGAGGGTTAGCGAGATCTCATACTGTTACAAAATTTAACTAATCAATCTGATAAACTTATCAATGCATAAGCGTGAGGTCCAACGTTGCTCACCAAAGTGAGCTTCACTGAACCCAAAAAATTAGATCTCTTTTAAGTCAAGTTATATAACGTGAATGCTACAATCAGTGTTGATCCAATCATAATATTTTCTCTTCGTAAAACAGATGCATTGGCGGGAAAAAGCAGAGGCGATGGGGAGGGGTAGTGACAGGCACTGTTGGCATGGGTGCAATGGAATCATACTTGAAGGCACTTGCACCATTGGTAGCCCAGGGGACATTGTCGTGGCAGCCACTCAGGAGGGCAAGATTGGAAAGCTCTGAGGGCACTGGTTTTTCAAAAAAATTGGAGGTGCAACAAATTTAGGTGCAGAAGGGCTCTGAGATGGTAAGGAGTTATGTATGATGGGGTGCGGCTGCTAGCATATTAGAGGAGGAAGTTCAGATAACTGCCTTAAAGCTGTTAGACAACCGTTGACTTGATTCCTGTTTCGCAAATCAAAGTTGTGATGTGATCTAAACTCTTATATTAGATTTTACCCTAAATTAGGTTGTATTGAATCTGACCCTTTGACGCCCTACTCAAAGCTTTTTTCAACTAAACAGAGTTTTAATAATCACTATTAACTATATTTGATGATCAAGATAGATATGTTGAATCTTGATCAAATTTGGTTCAACTATATATATTTATTAATTAATCTCAATAAAGGATCGTTCTTTTTGATGAATCTACAGTATATTTGTTAAAATCCTTGGAGTAGATTTCTGTACCAAAGATTAGTTTCTTACTGAAAAGTATATCTATATAATAAGCCAAGAGTTGGACTGAGCCAACTACTGTCCCATTTATTTAGCTCGCAAAAGTACCTCACACAACACAATTGGTCTTGCTACAGGGGGCTTTAGTGGCAGAAATTTTAAATTTTAAATTTTTATAATTGATCTACTCTGGAAGGGGGAGATGGTGAAAACAACTTAACATTCATATCTCTCTGCCAACCTTCCTACTCCTAATCAAATGGCGCTAGAGTTAGTTGGATTTCAATATTACCAGGTTTTTAAAGCTTTAAGACTTATAAGTTTACTGTGAAGCAATAGAGACAGATCAGGCAAATATATCTTTTGTCATGTGCACATGACATAATAGAGGGGACCAACCCCAAAAGATAAGGCTGGGCGCCAGGAGGCCCAGAGGGTGAAGCTACAGGCCCTTTATGACCTGAGGAACACCCTAGACCAACGCTGGGTTCGGGCAAAATATGCCCAGGTTGGGACTAGTGGTGTGCCAAATGCCCAGCCCCTCACAATGGCCCAGGCGTTAAAACGGATGGTGTACCAAATTAATGCTGATGGTTCTGTTCTTTTCATTGAGGAATGGGGTTTTGAAACCCATTCCACTTACAAAACAACACGTTCATTTCAAATCCAACATTAATTGACCACTCAAGTGAAGTCAGTTTCAGCTTATTTAACTAATTTGGATGGAAGCGTGGCCCTATTAGTGGGTCAGTGCTTGGGCCCTCTGCAGCACATCCCGTATTCCACCATCTGAGCTTAAATATGTTTCTTCATCCAACATTACTTGTTGGTCAACTTCCAAAATAAAGACCTTTCCCAATTTTAACATTTTATATATGTATTTTATAATGATCCTGTGCGTGAACCTCTTTGAGGAGGTCTCGCGCCACGTGAACCTTGCCATTGTGGATGCAATCCAATTTTCCACACATGCACCATTGGTTCGCCCAGGTACCCTACAATCTGGGCCATTTACCCCTTCTCTCCTGGTGCACTGCGTCATTTTTGGATGGTTCCTGATCGCATTACTTGGTTGTAGTTACTATTGTTCCAGCACCCTCTTCTGGGCGCTAGTAACTTTAGTAATACCGGCTAGTTTTCCTGCGTTGGCTCTGTGCACCAAGCACCACCACGCTGGAAACAGGAGAGTGATAGACACTCTCCTTACATTAGTCAACCAACCTCTTTTTTTATGTGCACAAACTTTTTATCGTGTGGACCTTGTCTGAAGTGGAAAGATTGGGTGCCAACTGTGGGCTTTGGCTGTCATTAGCTGCACCACTGTTTTCTCTTTTGACCAAAGTGTGGAGCGACTCGGAGTTATTATGGTTGCCTCCAACTGGAAAGTATCCACCCTTTGTGTTTGTACCTGGTGGATTCAGACACTTCAATGTCCGAAAGTCATGATTCCCTGACTTTCCACTGAATTAATCACTTTCCATTTTGAGAAATGAGTTTTCCTTAGCCAGCGCGTTCAGATGATGCTGGCGTAATTGGAGCAGGTGGGCCTGAGGGTGTTGGCCTTGGATAACATTGGGCGTTCTATTAAAATTAGGGGAATAGGGTCATTCGCATCTAAACATGTTTTATGATATAATCCTAGCCAAACCTCCGAGCTGTTTCTTAGCTTTTATGGCTTGGATGAGAACCCTATTCCAGTATATCAAATAACCCCTGAGAAGCCTCGTTTGACCCCTACCATGATCTGTGGCATTCAGGAAGCAGAGAAAGAACTTCGTTTAAGATATGATAAAGTATATGCACCTGAAGAAGGCATGGTGTATGTGGTCTCAGTATCAAGAGTGTCCAACTATCCCTCCCCCTTTTTGATGCCAAAACATACTCTGATGGCTTGCTTGAGCCAGCGGAAGATATTTTGGCGAGGTGTTGTCATTGTCTACCATAAATAAAGACCATTCTAGGTTTTTTCTACTGACTGCTATCCTCTCCTCCCCTTTAGGGAAACTTTGCACCACTATTTTGGTGGATACTGGCGCCTCTGGGAACTTTATGGATTAGTACCTAGCCGACTACCTTGTACTGAGTTACTTTCCAGGTGATATGGTTAGGGGAGGGGCGTCCCAAGGTATTCCCAATCTGAAGATCATTCGGACAGTGGACTATCAGGTTGGCAAGTACCACTTGTCTGATCACTTCAGTGCAGTCAAAAACCTCCGGTTCCCTATCATTTTGGGTGTGGAGTGGTGGCTAAAGTTTGACATTAGAACCAACCTGAAGGAGAATACCCTGTCTCTCTCCATGAAGAATGGTCGCACATTTGTCCTGCCTTTGTTGGAAGAAAACGCCACAGGAAATTGCCCCACTGGCCCCACCGTCTCCCTTGTCGCTTTACCTCAATGCAGCAGCCCTCAGTGGAAATTCCTATACCTTTCTTGGAGGGTTTGGAATCCTCTCTTTTGATGCAGCTTCAGCTGATGCATTACCTGAGCACTCCGAGTTTGATTGTGACTTCAAGCTCATGGTGGATCTGGTGCATATCTCTTCCCCTATTAACCCATTGACTGTCTGGGAGATAGAGGCGTTGGATGTTTGGGTGAAGGAACAGTTGGCCAAAGGTGCGATTTTTCAGCGTACCTCCCCTGTGTGCTCCCCCTTCTCTTTGTGAAGAAGTCTGATGGTACTTTACGCCCATGTGTGGACTACATGAACATTAACAATGCCACTGTACCAGACCTCATTCCCATCCTTTTGGATTCACAGATTACGCGCTATGTGGAGAAGGAGAAGGTTTTCTCCAAGCTGGTTTGCCTAAATGCGTTTAATCAGATTCGATTAAAGAAGGGCCAGGAGTGGTTAACCGCCTTCTGCACCAGATAAGGAATAATCCGGTTTCAGGTCATGACTTTTGGGCTTATGAATGCCCCTGCTATCATTCAACGCCGCATTGATGCAGCGTTGGGGGACCTGTTAGGGGTATGCGCGGTTGCCTACATGGATGATATCTTGGTGTTTTCCCCTGATTAGGAGTCCTATACAGTCCACCTTCCGCAAGTGGTGGAGAGGTTAAAGGCAGCCAGCCTTACGTTGAAAAATTTAAGGTATGAGTTCTTCAAGTCCCAGATCATGTTTCTGGGCAACGTCATGTTTGACCAGGGAGAAATGATAACTCCAGACAAGGAGAAGGCGATTCAGGAGTGGATTACCCCCACCTCAGTCAAGGAATTGATGAGCTTTATGGGGACGTGCACGTTCCTCAAGAAGTTTACTCTAAATCTGTCTGAGGTGGCGGCTCCCTTATACAAGGCTAGCGGGCCAAGGTGCTTCAGTGGTCCCCCATTTTGGAGGATGCTTTCCAAGCAGTGAAGTGCACCCTATTGTCCACGTCTGTTCTTCGCCATGTTGATTCTTCAAAGGAGTTCATTGTGTCTACTGATGCCTCCAACTTTGCCATAGTGGACGCCTTGTTACAAGTAGGCGAAGATGGGATAGAGCATCCAGTGGGATATTTTTCTAGGAAAATGTCTTTTCCTAAGTTGAACTACGCCATTTACAACAAGGAGTTACTAGCAGTGGTGGAGGCGCTGACATATTGGTGTCGCCAATTGCATGGCTCTACCCAACCATTCCTCATACATACAGACCACCGTGCCTTGCTGTACTACTGGGCTCCTCATGTCCTAACCCCACGGCAGACCCTTTGGCATGAGACCCTTGCCCAATTTGCATTCACGTATGAGTTCACTAAGGGCAAGGATAATGGTTTGGCGGATGCTTTGAGCCGCAACTCTGCTTTAGCCCCTGACCCCAAGGAGGTAGAAGTGCACAACACTCAGTTTATGATTCCTCCAAGTAAAATTCTGTCGCTACTTCCCTCTCCCCTGGCTAATGGGCCAGCGCTTGCACCTCTGGATAACGCGGAGGAATATGGTATATTCAGAAAGGTCATCCTCTCTCAGCCGCTGTTGGGCGAATATATCATGGTACTTGCAAAGAGCGCTTCAAATCAAGAGGATCTATCCAGGGGCTATCATGTAAAGGATGAGATGGTGTGGTTCCAGGGACGACTTTGGGTACCTTCTGGACCACTGCACCTGGAAATCATCCAGGACCATCATGATGGAATTACATTGGTCATCCAGGGAAAGCAAAGACCTTGGAGCTGATACACCGCACCTACAATTGGAGGGCTTGTCTGCTCAGATGGGGGTGGTATTGTAAGGAGTTCCTGATCTTCAACCAGATGAAAACCAATTGTCAACCTTTAGCAGGGTTGTTGGTACCAGTCTAAAAAGCTGATGGGCCCTGGACTTCCCTCTCGATAGATTTCATTGTGGAACTACCCGTCTCTGATGGTTATAATGCCATCATGGTGGTGGACCGTTTTATGAAGTTCACCCACTTCATTCCTTGAAGAACCACAATAACTGCAGCAGAGATGGCTAGGCTTTTCGTCACCCATGTGTTTGCGCTCCATGGGGTTCTTCAAGAGATTATCAGTGACCAGGGACCCCAATTCACCTCTATCTTTTAGGAAGAGTTGTGTAAGACTCTTCAGATTCGCCCTTGCCGTTCAACTGCCTATCATCCTCAATCAGATGGGCAGACTGGACGAGTAAACCAATGCTTGGAACAGTTCCTCCGGTGTTACACCGTCACAGATCATTCAGATTGGGCTACTCACCTTCCCATGGCCCTGTTTAGCTACAACAATACCTTACAGTCTTCAATCGGTTGTTACACATTTTTCACCAGCCATGGATGAAACCCCGCCTTTAACATGGAACCCAGCTGTGGGTCGAAGGTTGAAGCGGTGGTGGACCTTGCCAAGACAATCAAGAAGGTCCACCAGGGGGTTTCCACAAGCTTGGAGGCGGCTATGCATGTATATAAGGAGAACACTGATGGGAAGCACCGAGTGGGTCCCGCATACAAGGAAGGGGATCTCATGATGCTTGATGCTCATAAAATCACTATCAAGTAGCCATGCAAGAAGCTAGGACTAAAGAGGATTGGCCCCTACCGCTTAGTTAGAAAGGTGGGACATGCCTCATACCAGTTAGATCTCCCCCCTCATTCTGGATCTTCTCTGTGTTTCATGAGAGCAAACTGATGTTGTTTGAGGGCCCCCCACCCGAGATTACTAGGGCCTATCTCATAGTTGGGGCGCCAGAGTGGGAGGTGGATGAAACAGTTGCCTCCCGCCATGTTAGAAGAAGAATTGAGTACCTGGTATCCTGGAAGGGGTTTGACACTGCAGAGAACAGTTGGATTCCAGCGCGTGACTGTGTGCCTGCCCAAGATCTGATTGACGCCTTCCACCAATGTTTCCCCCAGGCTGCTGGATCCAAACATAAACCGACCGTTGCCGCCATGAAGTTGGCCTCTGCCCACAAGAACTGTTCCCTTGCGCAAGCCCCTGAAGGGGGGGTTGAGTCCCGTTGGGAGGAGATGGTAATTTCATGTGCACATGACATAATAGAGGGGACCAACCCCAAAGATAAGGCTGGGCGCCAGGAGGCCCAGAGGGTGAAGCTACAGGCCCTTTATGACCTGAGGCACACCCTAGACCAACGCTGGGTTCGGGCAAAATATGCCCAGGTTGGGACTAGTGGTGTGCCAAATGCCCAGCCCCTCACAATGGCCCAGGCGTTAAAATGGATGGTGTACCAAATTAATGCTGATGGTTCTGTTCTTTTCATCGAGGAATGGGGTTTTGAAACCCATTCCACTTACAAAACAACACGTTCAGGTCAAATTCAACTTCAATTTACCACTCAAGTGAAGTCAGTTTCAGCTTATTTAACTAAATTTTTATGGAAGCGTGGCCCTATTAGTGGGTCAGTGCTTGGGACCTCAGCGGCACATCCCGTATTCCACCATCTGAGCTTATATATTTCTTCATCCAACATTCCTTGTTGGTCAACTTCCAAAATAAAAACCTTTCCCCATTTTAGCGATTTATATATGTATTTTATAACAATCCTGTGCGTGAACCTCTTTGAGGAGGTCTCGCGCCATGTGAACCTTGCCATTTGTGGACGCAATCTGATTTTCCCCACATGCACTGTTGGTTCTCCCAGGTGCCCTCCAACCTGGGCCATTTACCCCTTCTCTCCTGGTGCACCGCGTCATTTTTGAATGATTCCTGATCGCATTACTTGATTGTAGTTACTATTGTTCCAGCACCCTCTGCTGGGCGCTAGTAACTTTAGTAATACCGGCTAGTTTTCCTGCGTTGGCTCTGTGCACCAAGCACCACCACGCTGGAAACAGGAGAGTGATAGACACTCTCCTTACAACTTTGATGATTAGGACTCTTTGGTCGCAAACAATATGTCCTACTATCCGCCTTATTTTGTGTCAGCAAATTTAAGATCAGCTCATTCAACAGCATTAGAATTTTTTATTTTAAGCTATAGTCAAGTACTACAACAAGCTAGTAATCTATCCCAAATGGGGCAGTATCTTGCTGGGTATCTCCAACCCACATTACAAATTTTCCAATTGACTATTTGTCACCATCACACCCTCATTACTTAATCTGTTACCAGAAAACATCAAAATGTAGAAGCGCTTTTAGATTCAATTAGGCAACTAGAAACCAGTTTTATGATGTCTATCAGGGGTTATGATATCAATAACCTTAACGTGCAAATTTCACAAAGACTGGATGAACCTATCAACCAATTGAACCACAACGTGTTGGTTATAGGATTTCAAGCCATGGACAACTTTGGAGTCACCAATGAATGGAATTAAACCATGACTCAATTCAGACAGGAAGTCAACTGATTGTGTAAACTCCAGGGGACATTATTTGACAGACTGAGGTGGTCGAAGAACTCAACCAATACACTCAACACAAATGGAGGTTTACGCACAGCATCTGGGAGGCAACATTGAAACCATTAAATGCTCCTGTTCGAGCTATATAACTGAGTATAAACCAACAACAAGCAACGAAGCGGGATATTGAAGGGTTGAGATGATTAGTTAAGGCAATTCAACAGGATAGCGGAGATCACCTCCAGTCAAACAATGAGGTATGTCATCAGGTTTGTGAACTTTGTGACATGGAGACTGCCCACAAAAATATTAGATGATTGTGTGCTAGTGTGCGTGACATGTAAAATGATTTTACTGAATTATGGCAATTCAAACAGGGATGCCTTTGGGAACAGGAGAATATTATCACTTGGGAATGACGAATTATAGCGATCTACAGGATGGTAGATGTCAGTCCCCTTGTCAAGCAAAGACCCATGCTCAACCAGAGTTATTTGGAGAAGAACCTTTAAGAGAGGAGGCTACATGAGAGATAATGCATCAACCTACTAGTCTAGTGGTCACTTCATTGTTTGCTTGTTCCCTTCTCTGGAGAAGCCAACCCCAAACAGATCAACCCTGTGCTAGTAACCCAGGGCTTTAGACTAGTGCTGCACCAGTGATGTCCAGACTGGGAAGTTTTTATCCAGTTGTTGGTATTTTGGAATTACCACATCATCCAGTTTAATAGATTTTTAAATACATATCTTTTTTATCCACTGGAGGATAATTTATTATTGGACAACCCATAGCAGATGTGGGATTTATGATCAATTTGGTGACTATCATTTGGTTAATTCTCTATAACATTAACTAATTCGCAGATTCAATTCCACCAGATTTTTAATGTTCCATCTGGTATGATCCCTGACAAGGTTTTCTAGTCTTTCTATTATTAGTTTTCAATATTATTAATCAAATATTCTTGTACAGGTCAATTGATGTTTGTCACCAGTCAATAAAGATTTAATGGCAGTTTCCCTAAGCGTTAACAACGCTTTTATTGGCTGAAACTTGTGAGTTAGCTTAAAAGGCAACGTGACCTGCTATAGTTGGGTAGATGGTCCCATAACCTAATCAGGTTGCTAGCCTTATAAGGCTAATCCGCTGTGTTGGATGAATGCGTCAGGACACGCTTTTTCTAAATCCAACCCAGAATGTATTGTAGTCTAGTTGGTAGAGGATACAAACTAGGTGGATGGATGAGCAGATGCATCATTAATTGTTGGTGCAATTTTTGAAAGGTTAGATTCCTTGGAGATGGATGTCCTTCCCATTGGGGCGCCAAGGGAAGAGCTGGGTCTGAATTCCCCATATAAACTATCTCTTGTTTTTTATAAAAATAGAGATTACAGTGATAACACAGATAATAAAACAATTGTTTATTGTTTTACTAAGAAGAGCATCAGGACATGGGGAGCAACTACTAACCAGCCCATTACTAATCAAAGCCTCAAAGTCCCCAGCGAGTTGAGAGACATTAAAGGCTAAGGTAAGCTAAAATAGGAAAAGAGATTGTGAGAAACAATCCTTTATTATAATAAGCCTTGAGGTATTTATATGAACTTGAGGGTAAAGAGGGATCAGGAAAGAGAATATTTTTGGATAGGGAAAGTGTCAGAATCAATTGCTGACGGCAAGATAAATATAAATAATATTATTAATACAAGGGAGTAGGACCATCCTCAGCATAATTTGCTGTGCATACTGAAAGGGCTAATTGATTTTGTGCTGGCACTGAGATGAATTTTGCCACGACCTGATAACTTTGACATCCTTAGCATTAGAACCAGTGTTGGACTAAAATTTTAATTTATTATCAGGGCTAATCCCTGATACTTTGGATTAGGCTCAACCAAATTTAATGGGGAGCCCAATTTAGCATTTGCCCATAGGCGAGTTAAAATCCCTAGTTGGAACTTCCCCCAATCAAGGGAGAATCCCAACAAAGAGTTTGAGGGTAGTTTTACTTATCTAGTTTGCATTGGTCTCAAGATCTCGCGTGTCAAGGGTAAAAGGGAGAGGTTCCTTTGTTGTCCAGAAGTTTTCAACTCTTGGAATTAAAGTTGAAGGAATAGTTTTCCCTTTTAATGATTATTTCTGTGTACTTTCAAATAGATTGAAGGAATGTTGCTGGTACCCATCTATACGAGAAAACCTGAGCTGATAAAACTAGATGTGATTGTAAAGAACTCACTGGATAATTTTCTTCATACAATTTTCACTGTACCCAACTTAATTATTTATCAACAACATCTTCATCACACATAATGAACCTGTGCAGTAAAAATCAAAAAATTTACATTTTTTGCTCACTAAAGGGGGCAGTTGAGTTTTCAGGTCAGATATTAAGTTATAGATTATCAAAAGAATGTCATATAATAACAAAATTTGTAAATTGTGGATAGAACTAAAATGGTAAACAAGAATACGCTGATTTTGGTTTCACAATCTAATTTAACTATAATGGAGGATCAAGTGACTAAAACTGAGGAATAATTATAACAAGTCGTGAAGATCAATAATGATTTTGAATGGGAAACCACCTACACAAAGTGGAAGGAAACTGAAGTAATTAAAAGAGTTACGGTTCTAGAAGACTGCTTGAGAAGTGGATAGAGAGCAATTATGCCAGACTTGGGATGATGTAGCTAAAACCTAGACTTTATACAGGAGATCAAAAATTATAAATGAGATTGCACCCAGATGGAGGTGATGGAGCTGACAATAAGATATAGAAATAATGTTCCTCTGGGAAAGTAAGGCCCAGAGAAATATTCCTGGAGCTTTAAATACAATTTAAGAGATGACCCTGAAATAATGCATTGTTAGTAAGGTTACTGGTCATGTACCTTCTGCCACAGTAGTAACATAAGAAAATCAGAATATGATGAAATTACCTATTACTACCAGGATAATACACTGACAGTTTTCTTCCTACTCAAAATGACAATGCTCAAATATGGTGACACCAGAAAGCTGTAATAGTTATAAACTGTCTAGACAACAATGTAAAATATGGTGATGCTTCATCTCAACAGGGACAATTGAATGTACAATGATGCTAAAGAAGAAATCATGAATGAGCTTGGTAAGTCCTAAGCAGATGGCTAGCTGCAAACATGAGTTCATTAGAAAGTTTAAGAACAAAACCTTGAATGCTTTTGCTAACCAATTTTACCAAGAAGCACAAACCCTAGCGGGTGCAAAAAGATTATCAGGTTTTGATTCATGTATTGCAATGCAGATGGCACTTTGGCCCTACAGATATCTGCACTACACCATGGTTTCAGTTCAGAAAAATCATACTCCCATTTCTTAGATAGCGGAGTATCTGAAAAATATAGGCTCAACACCTAGTGCGCCTTATTAAACTTCTAAAGAGGACCAGCCAATGAGTAACAGATTATGGAGGAATTTAAAGACCAGTATATGGGAAAATTTTACAATTTTCAAAATTGAGTTTCGGTGGGGAAGAACCCAGAAGCACAAAAATTGATGTATGAATTTTTAGAATTGCTATTGTTTTATGTGCAACTGGACATTTTTCCACTCAATGTTGAGGCAAAAAGACAAGAGAGAATTTGAAACTTGTATTGTTACAAGAGGAGAAAACTGTTCATGATATAGGAAAAGTTTCAGCAGTCTAGATATGGAACAACCTAGCACTGCATTTAAAACTGTTCCACCAGATATCTTTCCAGATGGAATAGATATTTAAGATCTATTTGGAGAAGACCTAGGAGAGGATCTGCTGTATCAAGTCTTAAAGTCGAACATAAATGCTGTTATGAGAGCGAAATCAAAGAAAAGATAATTATTCCATAAATTGTATAGGAAATTTCTTGACCTCACACTCAACAGTTAAATGAAACGGCATGAAATGCTGAGAATGGCACTCTGTGGCTAATGTATGTCAGTCCACAGCCTCTGGGGCACTTGTATTCTTGGACCAACAAAAAGCCTATGATAGAGTAAACTGGGAATACCTAAGGGCCTGCCTCCATCAATTCCGCCTAGACCCTCGTTTCATCAACTGGGTGATGCTGCTCACGGAATCTGCAACAATGGCAGTGCAGGGCCCTGGCTTCCTAACGGAAGTAGTCCGCCCTCAAAGGGGCTTGTGACAAGGGGACCCCC
>JAKSZP010009807.1:0-51188 GCA_022478985.1 Massospora cicadina
ACAGCAGGGGGTCAGATGAACCCAATAGCCCCTTACGTGATACTTGAGAAAACCAATTTAGTCCTCACTCTCAAATAAGCATGGTTGGGCTTTGACCTCAGTTTTAGAATCATGAGAGGTCTCAAAGATTGGGGGGACCCAATGTCCTAGTAGGGATAGAAAGCTGTCATCATAATGGACTACTGCTCAGTAGCCTCAAAGAATTGAGTCCTGAGGATCAGGTCTTAGCTAAGGTATCCAGCTTAACAGCGTTAATATTTACAGATAGCTTTCCAAACCGTATAGACAGGGAAGAATAGGCCCTATAGATCAAGTACATTGCGGTCAAGCTGTGCCATACTCCATATATTGGGATAAGTCCAGAGCAATCTTGAGCCTATTAGCTTAATGATATAACGTTCATGGGGGAGCTAATGTCAGCTATGGCAAGGAATTAGATTTTATGAGCTTAAAATGTGATGTGGGTAACCAGACTTCCAAACTGGGGAGGTAGCTTGAGAAACATGGGGAATCATCAGAAAAAGAATAAGCAGTATCAGTTTCTTCATTATCAATGGATACTGAAACTTCTTCAGGTACAATAGCTCCAGGATTGATCAAGGTTATAAAGGATTCTTGAGGCGTAGAATGGATGTCATCATGGAGAGCCATGTCCGTCATGCTTACGACCCTTTTCCTGCCTCCTCAACAAGTTGTTTCCAGCAGGCCTTGGTACTGTGTCTGAAACTGTTGCAGTAGGTGCGTTGATGTCAAGAATTCTTCTGTTTTGACCATATGGACTTGAGGACATTTGGAGGGACTCAAAGAGGTAGCCTTGGAGTTTAGGTTTGAAGCAGAAATCTCATTAAGCGCTTCCTTGATTTCCCAGATGCAGGTAAAACCGTTCTTCTGCCCAATCAAATGCATTTGACCTCAGGATAGGATCCCAACGCAGAGATGACAGCGGTTATAGCATCATCAAAGGTGATACAATTGGTAGTAACCAACGGATGCACTTAGGCTTAGAAGCGGCTGGCAAACTCAGCAGGGCTTTCTCATGTATTCAGGCAGATACCCATGAATGCTTGTTTTTGATTGGCCATGGTTTTTTTGCTGCTGAATTCCCGTATTAAGGCCGTATGTACCTGTTCCCAGGTGTTGCACTCCTTCAAATGGGAGTCATGATCTCCTGGGCATCGCTGTTGAACCAAGAGTGGGTATGCTTCACCTTCTGCCAGTTGGTGGCCTCCTACATGGAGCTCTCATATGCGTACAGAAAGGAGGCAATGCTTTCTTGGACAGGGGCGAACTTTATTTCAAAACTAGGGCTAAAGTCAGATACAAGAGGAGTTGTCATGGTTGGAAAATGACATCATTATTGGAATCAACGTTAGAGACAAAGATGCTTTCAGGGAGGCCAATAAGGTGAAATTAGCAGGCTTCCCTGACCTCAAGCATACTATAGACCAACGCTGGGTTAAGGCAAAATATGCCTAAGCTGGTCTATGGAAGCTAGAGAAGATCAGCCTTGTATGAGAGTAGGGGCGTTAAAATGTACTAGCTTTATTACAATGGAAAACGGTTCACTTTGGTTTTTGGGTGAATGGGGTTTTGAAGCCCATTCAGTTTTCGCACTTTTCTAGCTCAGGTCAGCTGTTTTTACAATCAATCACCTGAGTTCGGTCAATTACCTAATATAGCGTTTTGCTCAATGGAAGCATGCGCCTTTAGGCATGACTCAGCTTAGACCCACTTCCGACAATTGATTGTTTGTCTGAATTCCCTTAAATTTTCCATGTCAAGACCAATTTCCCCTGTTGGTCAACTTCTTCCCTTAAATAAAACCCTCATTTAGAACATCATTTTAATTATGTTATCTTGGATATTCCTGTGCGCAGACCTCTTCAAGGAGGTCTCGTGCAATGTCAACCATTTACCTTGTACAACAGTAAGTCTATCCGCCAGTGCAATGTTGGGTTGTCCAAGTTCTCTCCAACCTAGAACGCCTAAACCTTACCCTTCCGTGCATATCAACGCTCCTTTTTGGGAAATTCTCTTAGGGATAACCCTTTACTTCCTAAGTTACTCTAGCTCAAGCACCCTTTGAAGGGCTTTAGTAACTTTTGTACTATTGACTAGTTTCCTGTTGTTGGCCCTGTGCACCGCGCACCTCCACGCTGGAAACAGGAGTGTTATAAACACTCTCCTTACAGGAGTGGATAGTATGTTACCTGAAGGGATGGGTGTTGGATAGAGATCTCGGTCTCTGCATAGTTTCAGGAGAGCTGTTGGTCTAACCGTTGACATAGGCCCTCAAGGTCCTCTTGGATATCATCCCAGTTTTGTTAAGGGAGAAAACAGAAGCTTATTCACAATATGCTTTTTTATGGATTGTTTGTCAGCGCCTTGAAGGCGAAGCTGGCTCTTGAGGGTGGTCAAATTGGGTTTTGAACCCTCAACTAGTTTGTTTGAGCTGAGAGATGCGGCTATTAGTAAGCTTGGTGAAGGCTCTGAAGGTGTCCATTTTTTCTGACAGTGCCTTAATGGAGACCCCTAGGTTGGAGGAGAACTATGTCCACTTGGAGTTTGCAACCCTGAGCCACATTCCAAATTTGATTGCATAAGGCAGCAAAGGCTGCTAAATCATCCTTTTGCCAGGGGCTTTAGGGCCTTTGGAAGTGTGTGCTGCGTGACCTGAGAGCCCTTGAGATCCATGGGGACCTACTGGTCCTTTGGGCCCCTCACATCCTTTGAGGCATTTTGGGCCCCCTAGGCCCTTCAGGACCTTCACTCCTGGAGGTGTAATCACAAGAGGCCAGATTCCAATTGTGTTGCTGCAGGGTCCATACCAGATTCTCAACTTTGAGGAGGTGCTGATTCCAGGTAGCTTCAAGGAGTTGGAGGTTCTGACGCATCTTGTCATTGAGGTAGCCAGAGATCCTGCTATCCAACACCGCAATTTGTCCTTGGGCCTCATTGATTAAAGGGCAGTTATCAAACAAGGTTTCACATTTTTTGTGGATGAAGGAGGAGCAGCATTGTAGAAATCATAACATGGGAGTGCAAGGTCTTGGATAGCCCCAGTTATTGGGAGACTTCATGATGGTGCAACCCAACTAACTGTAGAAGGTGATGAATAGCTAGGTAAACAAAGTTATAAAGGTAGCAGTCAGTTCCCTGGGTAAGTTCTCCCGCTGGCAACTGGGCTGAGATATAGAGATCCTGCATGGTGGAGGGCACAGAAGAGGCATGGGAGCATCTGGGGCAGGCATCCATGGAGTAAAAGCCATTTATTAACTGTTGGACAATGTCTTTAAGGTTCATGTAATGAAGCTGATACTGGTTCTATCAACTGAGGGCAAAGAGAACTGGAATGTGGACCAGAATTCTAGACTCTCAGGCTGAATGGGCAGCACTTTATACCACAAGGTACTAATCCATCGAGCAGCGCTCCTTGACAGATCAGAAGATTGATCTCCAAGACTGCTAGTATTCTCCATTCTTTGTGATAGAGGCTTTCACTTAGGACCGCTCAAAATCCACTGAATTGAGCACCACTTCTCTTGTTGTAACAGTTCTATTGAATGTCACTGAAGTCCAAAAATGGGCTTGAAACTGAATATTAGTGGAGAGGTCAAAAAATGAGAAGGTGGGGTATTTAATCTAATTTATTTTTTTATAAAGCTTGATATTTGTAGGGCGCGTAGGGACATGGTGTCTAAGGGACCTTTTTGGCCCTGAGAGATCAGGATCTTTTACATCCTTCTGGATTGTCCTCCTGGATGGTGCCCTCATTGTACTGCATCATCCTCATGACCGCAGTGGAGGGGGAAGCGCCTCTTATGATTCATGATTTGGGAAGCGTGGATGACATTCCTGAAGAGGGTTTTCAATTCTCATACGTGTGATGCTTCCTAATTGAATCTGTTTTTGGTATCTTCAGTATAGGTTTCAGTTTGCACTGGTTCAGGAGTTGATCAGTCAAGGCTTAATTCAGGAGCAGAAGTTTCGGTGTGTTTGTCATCTTGAATCCCAACAATGAGCTTTCAGGTCACTTGTGAAATGGGCCTAGGTCTTCATGAGAGTCCTTGGTATTGAGTGCATCATCAACCTTGATGGCGTGCTATGTGGTAGAATGCCCTGTATCATCCTTGGTGCATGTGTTTGGCTTCTTTGACTTGTTCACCGCGGTGCCAAATTTTTATCCCCCGTTATCCTTGTGGTTGGTTGTGGTGGAGCAACAGGTTAGAAATAACATGGAGGCCAACCAATTGTCATTGGTGAATCCTCACAATGTGGTGAACTCATGCTTATCAATACATTATACCTTGCCAAAGCAGCGGGGTTAATTGTTTTAACCTTTACCAAACAGAATTGCCAACGAATTTTACTCTAATCTTGGGCAGTACAAGGACATTTTTGGTATGGAGAAAGTCAACTTTTTTCCCTCCCACTCTGAGTAGGATTTGGACTTTTTCTTGATATTATATGTAATTAATGTCGACTGTTCTTTCTACACTTAAACAGAGCAAGAAGATAGGGCCCTTAATTAGTGGTAAACATCAGGCTTGAGAAAGAGTGGTTGTCTAAGAAGTATCCTCTTATTTCTTCCCCATAGTTTTCTTTCAGAAGGCTGATGGAACGTTGTGCCCCAGCATGGACTATGAGCACTTAACATTACTTTTATGAACCCTATCCCCACCCCTCGAGAAGATGATTAACCAGGTAATTGAAAAATCCTAGATGTTTTTAAAGCTCAACCTTGTAAATGTGTTCAAAAATTTAAGTATCAGAAATCTAGTATTGGCTTACAGAGGTTTGTACCAGAAGAGGGATTTTCCTGTTTTGCTTGATTCCTTTCTGCTAGAAAAATGACCCTGCCACGTTCCAATATATGGTCAGTAATGTTCTCAGTAACCTTTGATTCACCTGTGCAGTGACATAAATTGATGATATCCTCATTTATATTCACACTCCTGAGAAACATGAGAAGGACCTAAAGGCGGTGCTGGCTGCATTGCACAAGGCAGACCAATATGTAAAGGACTCCAATTGTGAGTTTTTATGGATGAGGTTACCTTCCTAGGTAACTTTGTCTTGAAGGACGGTTATGTAATTTTTCCCAGAAAACACAAAGCAATATAATGTAGCTCACCTCTATCACCAGAAGCAGTTACAGAGCTTTATGGTTATGATCATATTTTTGAAGTAATTTCCCCTGCCCTCTCACAGCTGGCCGCGCCCCTGCATACCTTGATGTTAAAAATTGTCATTCTTATAGATAAGGAGTTCCAACGGCATTTGGCTCCATCAGAGACTTTTGTGGCACCTCTTGTTATCAAAGAGCTGACCCTCCTAAGCCTTCTATTGTAACATGCAACGCATAATGCCAGCCGTTGGGGCAGTGTTGCTTCAACCTGTGACAAGATTGGAACACCTGAACACTTATTTTTTGCGCAAGTTCTTTTATCAGAACAATCCTTAGCCATTTATGATGAGATGCTGCCGTGGAGTGGTCGCTTACTCATTGGTAATACCTCCTTCAGGGCGCGTTGTAAAGATCGTGCATATTGATCATCAGGTCTTATATTTCTAAAAACCCAGAAGTTGGCACCAGTAGTCTTGTATGTTCCATGGCTTGTAAAGTTTTAATATTGATTATGAGTTAATAAAAGACTAGTTGAATATTCTCCCTGATCTGCTAAGTCACAAAAACTCTCTGAATCTGATGGAGGAGAATATGCAAGTGTTGATTATGGTGATACACTCAATCCATATTCTCACCATTGATCTTCCATAATTTCTAGGGCTGACTGGGCGTTGGATGTGACATTAGTATCTCAGGTGCTGGAAGGTCAGAACTCCTGCTTGGTGGGGTTGAAGCTGCTTAACCAGCTGGTTTTGCCATGCCACAAGAATTTTTTTAACTCAGTAATGAATAGAAAGATTTTGTTTCATAATAGGGTTTGGGTGCCACCCCAACACTGGGATGAAGTAATCGATGCTCACCATTTTTTCCCTGGCAGTTGGGCAACATGATATAAAAAGTGCCTTGATCTAATTAAGTGGACCTTGACCAGGTTAGGGATCTCCATGGATCTACATTGTGGATCACCAACTATGTGACATGTGCGCATTTTAAGTTTGATAGATTAGGGAAAAGTGATCTCCTTCATCCCCTGCAGCAGGAAAAGTCTGTGGATATCAGTATCTGTCCACTTCATATTTGAGATTCTAGGCTCCAATGAGTATGACGTAATTATGGTGGTCATGAACAGTTTTAAAAAAATTTTCTAATTTCATCTCTTGTATTTAGCCATTACCTCAAAGGAGATGGCCCAGCTTTTTGTTTGCCATGTTTTCTCAATGTTCAGCATACCCCATGAGGTGGTAAATGACTGATAGCCTCAGTTTACGGCTCAATTTTTGACTACAATTTTGGCTATCTTAAAGATCCAGCTGTGCCAGTCCATGGCGTACCATCCCCATTCTTAATGGTCAGATGGAGTGGGTCAACCAGATCCCCAAGAAGTACCTCCACTTTTACACCTCTGCCACACAGGATGCCTGAACCGCTGATCTGCCCATGGAGCAGTTTGCATACAACTTCACCCATTTGTTGACAGGGGTTTCCCCTTCAAAGGCTACCTTGGGGTATAACCCCTATTCCTGATTAAACCTTGTCTTCGCCTTAAAGTATTCGCCGCCAAGGAGCAACTGCAGCGGATCTGGAGCACCCAATCTTTGGTATAAGGACACCTGATTAAGGTAATAAGCGATTACAAGTGGTTTAAAGATTATATACTGCTACCATCCAATTCATTATCGTGAATTCATTAGTTATTCTTGATATGTGACATCTCCATTTGTAGGTTCCCTTACAAAAGTCTACAAGAAATCATTTCAGTCCTAACATGGTGTTGGATGATTTGGGAATTGGGGCTTTCCAGTTTGCCTTCCGTGATCATTGGAAGCAGCACCCAGTTATCCATTCTTCTCAATTTTCCCCTTTTAATGTGAAGAAATCCGCTATTCCTGAACAATCAATATTGAGGGCTTTAAAGAACAGGAGGTGGATGCTGTTCTGGCGTTATGAGAATCACATTGTCAGGTGAAATATATGGTTGTCTGGAAGCGATGCCCTTCTTACTAGAACATATGGGTCAGTTACCACAAATGTGGCAATTGCTGCGAGTTGGTGAAGGCCTTTCCCATCGCATAACAGACACTCCACGTCCACTCCAGAAGGTTACCTCCATCTTAGCAATTAAGCTACCCTAAAGCGCAAGAATGTTGTGCTTGCTCATGTTCCTAGTGGGGTGCTCCCCAATTCAAAGAAGGAAGAGGATGTAATCCTTAGGTAACTACCCTTGCAGCATAATTAGGAGAGATTACCATTTAGAACTAAGAAGGGGCATAAGCCAGCAGCTGCCCCTCTTGTCACACTGATAAATTTGGCCCATGTAGTGGATGAGAGGTGGGTAATGACGTACCACTTAAAAAAAGCACCTCTTCCTCCTCTGCTCACCACCCAAGAGCTGGTTCAGAAAATTCTGGGAGGTGTTTCAGGAATTGGCGGTGTTCTGAGGCCATTACTGGTGGAAGGATTGCAGCAATGGTTTCTAGAGGTTCCCTCCACCGGGTCAAATTCTGCTAGAAAAGACAAAATGGTGACGAGTGGAGGTAACTTGATTGAGTCACACTTGGGATCATCAAATACCCATCCACCATTCCACCTATGATGTTATTAAAACAAGCCTGTCCCTGACAGGTATGGGCGCAATAAATCCCCTCCCTAATCCATAGGACTGACCATATGTGGCATGGCCATGGCACAACCTGCTGCCATTGGAGGAACCTTCATCATTGCGTCAAGTGTAAAAGTGACGTTATGACTATATTTTTGCAATGAAATTTAATACCAATATGATTTGGCATGCCAAATCTGAATTGGTATTGGCAATTGTTTAGGGTGTCTTTCTGCCATGATAAAATTGCAAAGTTATTCCAAACAATAGTAAATTAGTTTAAGTTCCCATTTAGTGAGCTTAAAAGGCAGCGGTCCTCAACAGATACTGCTGTCACTCCATTTTTACTATTTCCTGGTTTTGATTTTAATAAAGAATTTTTGTAAGATCTACTTTTATTTGTGAGATTGAGAAGTCCGCCAGATTTTTAGTGGCTATTGTTTCCATTTTTGAAATTCCTGTCTAGTACTTAAGGTTGCCCAATTCCTTTTGAATCCCTTAAAGTTGATGGCTGTACCAGAGAAATTCTGGCTGTTATATTGTGTGGTAACTCATCTTGAGTGCCAGCGTAGTCTTATTGTCAGCATGCCCCATGACATTTATGGTCCCATGGAGAATGAACAAGATGCAACTAAAGTACTCACGAGCGGACTGGTGTTTTGGTAATTGAGTTTCAATTGCTGCTATGTGCAAAGATCCGCATGTCAGAGGTGTCAGACGCCAACTGCAAAGGAAAGATTGGCAAGGCTCATTTAAAGAATGGGATGGTCCTGAAACTCTATAAGCTATTTTGAGCAGAAGTATCTGTGACGCTTTCTGAGCTTTATAATCAACCCCTAGTCTCTATTAATTAGTTGGCATCTTTAAAAGGCGTGGTGGTGGTAGTGTATAAAAAGGGACCTTACCCTCATGAGAAACTAACGGCCTTTGACTTTACTCAATGATGACTATAGGATTCTAATGAAATCCTTACCAATTGACTAAAGGGGAAGTGTCAAAATTTGTTGGGAAACAACAGAATGGGTTTATCACAGGAAAGTATATTAATGACAATCTGATGCTGCTGCGCCTGATAAAATATTGGGCAAGTAAACATTATGACCAAAGAGGGTGACCACTGCTTTGTGATCAAGAGAAGGCATATGATTTGGTAGATCATGTGTTAGTATGAAAAATATCATGTAGAGTTATTAACTAGAGTGCTTGTTGAAATAAAGCGATTTACGAGAAGCCTCATTGGTTGTCAATATCAATAAGGTCATCCACCATCGATTTAAGGTACATAAGGACATGCTTCAGGGATTCCCACTTTCTCCCTTGTTGTTTGTTCTTGCAATAGAGACCCTTTCAGTGGCTCTCAGGAGTTGTCCTGTAAAAACTTACCATTAATGAGGAGGAGTATTCTCAATCAATGTTTGCAGATAATACTTGGGCTATTGTTTCATCAGAGGTGGATAAGGTGGTGATGAACATTGTCGGGATTAAGGGTTTTAGATCACTTTCCCCGTTTTAAATTAAAGGCCAGGAAACACAAAGTTCCTGGGTGCTGGACCTTTAGGTGTTTGCTTTCCTTAGCTGGAAAGTCTTTCCTCAGGTTAACATCCCAGGATTTGTTGATTTCAACTATTAATTTTATTCTCTAAAGAAATAAAGTAGGCCAATTTAGCTAAAACGTGAAAAAGAGAGGTATCTCTATGTGTTTAGAGCAAAATTATAAGAGACATCTGGGAGGTTACATGGTCCATCCATAAGTGGTACAAGCTAAGATTTATAAATGTTAAAATCAGGGATTCTGCAGCAGGCATATAATCTCAATCAAATAGGATTTTCTCACTGCATAGATTGGGTTTGAACCCTGAGATTAGGAGGTTTTGGGTGAGTAATATTAGAACAAATTAGGAGGGGATTGTCCACAATATAGATAGGGCTCAAAGTTAGACGTGGATTGTCCCTGATATTGAGAGGGCTTGAAATTAGACATGGATTATTCCCAATACTGGTTTCAGCTATTTTGACGGCTCAGGTTCAATTCCATCATCTACCTCATCTGAATCTTTATATTTGGACAGAGATCCTGACAACGTCCCCTCTAGATCTTGGCGCAGGGGGAAACGGATGTAGAAAGCAACTATGCCATGATTGACTATGGCACCCTAAACGACCTCTACAATTGAGTGTTTGTTGACCTGCTTATAATTGATTTTGTAGTGTCCTGTTCAGTTGGTGCCCAATTTGTTATCACGACCTCCAGGTCAATGGCGATAGAAAAGGACTAGTTCACCTGATTGGAATGTAGAGGCTTATATCTGTCTTTAAACCAATTTGTTTCTCTACTAGTGGTAGCAGATAAGTTCTTGGAAGCCAGGGCCTGAAGCCAGATAATTTCATTGGCAATACTTTGCATAGTGGCTTCAGGGGATTTGGGGAGGCTTGGTCAAGCATAGCCTGCACTTTAGAAGGCAGCTGGGGATTTCTTACATATAACGCTTGGAAGGGCAACATCTTAATTATACGATGGTAGCTGATTCTATAAGCCAGACTTGCACTAGGCAAATACTGGGGCCAATGAAGTGGGTCAGTCATAGCCATTTTCCGGAGTGTTTCAGTTAGAGTACCATTTGCCCGCTCTACCATTCCATCTGTTGCAGGATGGTATGGAGTGGAAAATACCTGAGTGGATCCCATCAGTACGGCTAAATCTTTCAAAAGCATTGAGAGGATTTTTTCCCGTTATCAGAAAGAATTATGTTAAGGCACCCATGTGGGGTGATAACCTGAATACATAAAAATGTAGCGGTAGCTTTTACCAAAACTAGAGGTTGTGATACAGCTTTAGATTTACTTAGTTTAATAATCCACTATTAGGAGGAGGAACTGATGACCACTAGAGGCTCAAGGGAAAGGTCCCACGACATCAAAACTATTAGTTTGAAGGGCTCACAGGGTATAACCACTGGATGCTGAGATTGGGGACTAGGTCTGGCTTGACTTTTACATACCAGGCAGGACTCTAATAAATCTTGGATTGAGTTAAGCATTTTTTAAGTGCATTTAGTCTTGAGCCACTGGTAATTCTATCAAATTTCTTCATGGCCAACCTGCCAATGTCATTCTAATATGATGTCAGGCTGATCTGAGGGTCATATATAGGCAACCATTTTTGAATTATGAGTTTGTAAAGTTTACCGTTTTTACCTTGAAGGTTCACCGACTTTTTTGTTAATTCTTTTTGAGAAGTTGCGGGATTCATCTATTCATAAATGTGATTGGGTTGGATGTCATAGTGTCGATCCTCCTCAGGGCCAGTTAGAGTTAATATGGGTTACTTAGATAAGCAATTTGCATTTTAGAAAATGGCCCTGGTTAATGATTAATGGAAAAATCGTGATTTTGAATTTTTAACGCCCATC
Source organism: Massospora cicadina (assembly GCA_022478985.1). Classification (NCBI taxonomy): domain Eukaryota; kingdom Fungi; phylum Entomophthoromycota; class Entomophthoromycetes; order Entomophthorales; family Entomophthoraceae; genus Massospora; species Massospora cicadina. The sequence continues at coordinate 11,138 of JAKSZP010009807.1, forward strand.
AGGATAACCTCTCGTCATGATCCTTCATTTGCTGTAGCCATTGCAAAGAAGCATGATTGGTAATTAGAGTAAAATGATTCCCATATAAGTAGGGTTGAAATGCTTAATAGCCAGTAGGAACGCCAAGCATTCATGCTCCATAATGCTAGAGTTGCGTTCAGCTCTGGTTAGAGTTTTGCTATAGTAAGCAATAGAATGGACTAAAAAGTTTTCGTCATGCTGTGATAGTATGACTCCAATGGCTATATCACTAGCATTGGTAAAAAGGAGAAAGGGTTTATTGAAGTTGGGATGTATAAGTACTGGTGAATGGGAGAGAGTTATGTGTAATAGTCAAAGGCATGCTGTTGCTTTTCTAATTAAAAGGTTATTTTCTTCTTAAAAAAATATACTAGAGGATCAGAGGTGTCAGCAAAATGGGAAATAAACTGGCGATAATATCCCAACATCCCCAAAAAACCTGTATCCTCATAGAGATTTAGGTTAGGACAGCCTAGATATTGCCACAACCATATCATCCATCAGGGTATATTCCTGCTTTACCTACCTTATGACCTATAAAATCCATTTCGCTCTTAAAGACGGGGCATTTTAATGGCTTTGTTTTAACGAGGCTTGCCGAAATTGCTGCAAATCTTGCCAAAGAAGAACTATGTGCTCAGTAAAAATTTATAAAAATAGTAATATTTTCAAAGTATACTAATAAACACAAACGTTTAAATTCACTTAAAGGTCTGTCCATGGCGCGTTGGAAGGTAGCAGGGTCATTACATAACCCCTTCGGCATTCAATTGAGCTCAAATTGTCCTTTACTTAAAATGAGGGCATATTTTTCATAATCTAGTGACAAATCAAATTTTCCAGTACCTGCTGGCAAGATCCATAGCTGTAAATAGTGGGAACCTGACATAAAGCGTAAGGAATCATCAATACTTGGCAGTGAATAGCTATATTTTCTTATGATTGAATTGAGAAGGTTATAATCCATGTCAATACGGTGGCCACCATTCTTCTTCCAGATTAATAGGAGCGGAGAATCCCAAATAATTTTAGAGGAGAACAAGTAACCCAGCCTCCAACAGTTGCTGTAACTCTAAGGCCACTTTGCTTCCTTGACTTTAGATCTCCTGTATAGCCAAGTTTTAAATGGAGGGTGATCCTTGGTCTCAATTTAGTATATAACCCCGACATTTTTCTTCAGTCACATAGTTTTGAGGGAAAAATATTACCATACTACTTGAGGAGAATCTTGGCGTTCTAGCATTTGTTAGGGGTGAGATTGTCCCCAATTCAACTGTTAACCAGAGCTATGATGGATAGAGGATTGAATCCTAAATCTTGTAAAGAGCCAAAACAACTCAATTCAGCAATATAATAAATAAGACATAATTTTAGATAAACAATAGGTGCATGCTGAGGGACTTGGAGGGGTTGATTCGTTAAATTCCCCAATAAGATAATAATAGATTTCCCGGAGCAGGATCCAAAGTCCCTGGGAAGGTCAAAGATTTTTTTATTTAAGAGTTTGGGTATCCACTTAGCTCCAATACTTGATTAGAAGTAATGTGAATCATGATCACTGTATCCACAATAATTTGAAGCCAGAGGGTATTGTAATAGGATGGGGACATACAGAGGGATCCCATCTTTGGTGTCCACAGCCTTAGGAGGTAACTTAGTTTTGCCTCCTATGAATTGATATTCAACTTTGCAAATGGAGGACGGGTATTTAGGACATGTTCATTTTTTGAAGTTCCTTTACTTTTGACTGGGAGGTCAAATATCAATATAATATGATGCCCTATTAGGGACACGTACTTTTCTTTATGGTTAAGATGCAATTAAATTCCAGCATCAATTGAACTCCAAAAAGCAACTCATAGTTATTGTTTTCTTAATGCAATAGTGGGTCAATAGTTAGAAGATTTACAAATTGGAGAGGTAAGGCAGAATACGCCCCAATTGCTTTAATCATCCAATCAGCAGCTGTCCCATATTCAGCTTCGTGGATCAAGTTTGAAGCCATTTTTATTTTCTGGATAAATTGGGAAGATATAATATTAACCAGTGTGACAGTATAAACTATTGAAAAGACTTTGCCCTTATGAACAACTACCTCTACTCAAACCACCAAAGAGCCAAACTGAGGATTAATGGCTACTAATTCTTCATGATAGATTTGTAGCGAAGAAAGCAGAGGATTTTGCCGCAGCCAAGCTTGGGGATGCTCAATGCTTTTAAAGGTTTTACCTGCCAGCGCATGGCTTTCCATAGAGGAGCTGACCTTCAAGATTTGTTTATGTAGCTGCCCGATATAAAAACAAGAAAGTTGAAATTCTTTAGTCCCTTTTATTGGAAAAAATAAATTAACTTCTGCAGGCGCCACTAACACAAAGCTCTCAAGGTGCTGGCCTTAGGATTAAAGCTAGTACAAGAGTCTTGAGGCACTTAATTGTTTTCAGCATAGGGAGCCTCCTGCCCTATACTGACTGATCTTTTGCCAACCTACGTAGAAAGATGAGACAAGTGTCTATAGTATGGTTGTTTCTTTTGCAAAAAGTTCAGATAAATTTGGGGGTAGGCGACTTGGGGGTATAACCGCTAGTACTTGGGAGGTGTAACTGCTAGCACTTGGGGCTAAGGATTACTAATATTAAAATGAGGGGCTCAGTTGGTTTGAGTAGATAAGATGTGTTGGTATTTTTGCCCATATTCCCAGCTGGCTAGATTACTAGGGATCGCTAGGGGATAATTCCCTATTGCGAGGTGAATTGGAAATCAGTTGACCCTGATTATAGAAATACTATGTTTGGGGGATTTTAAGTTATTCACCTGGTCAGATCCATTGGGGATCAATCCAGACGAATGCTAAATATCTTATTGGGCAGAGTTGCCAACGAAATAGGGGCATCTGATACTTGATTAACTATTAGATGTACCAATTGAGATTGGTTGGGTTTCATCACTGACCAATTGGGAATTTAAGGAGTAAGTTGCAAGGCAAGTGATGCCACCTGCAACTAGAAAATTGATCAGTTGGTGCGCGACCTGCCTTAATGGGTAATAAGTCCCATTACCTAAGCTGGTCGGTAGCCAAATATGGTTGGTTCACTAGGATTGAGAGGAAAACGTTAGGGACACATTTTCTGACTCTTTCCATTTTAGGTCTCAAGGATTTCCAATGACAGAATCCTAGCCAGGATGGGGAAACCATCGCTGCTGAGACAAGTATGGGTGATTCAATGGCAATGACTGCCATTTTATTGAGGAGGTATCAACTGAGGGTTTTTCCAAATCCCCCACTTTAAATTCCCTAGAGTTCTTTAATAAAAACTATAGTATTTACCAGAACACGAAATACCAGATCACTTTTACTAAAGTATTAGCTTAGTAACCTTTATCAGCATCCATTTGTTCTATCCTTTCTCAGGGATATTATTGCTGTGTGCAATAATTGGGAAACTCTTTAAGATAAATAGTAAGGAACTGAGCGAGGATCCAAAGAAGAAGCTGAATCAAAATGGGATTGCTGCTGACTTTATGTCAAACAAGAGAAACCGTGAAGAGGTATCTAAGAGTAGATCAAGTTAGGCAGTATGAGGGTATGAATACCTATTTCAAGACATCATAAGTAAGTTGAGAGGAAATATTGGCTGAGCGTTGGACCAAAATCTAGTACTTCCATTTAAATACGGATAATAGTCATCATACTATTATCAAACGATTATATCAACTATTATACAACAAGGTAAATTGCAAAAAACCCGAACTAGTGCAAGTAATAAGTTTATATGGGTTATTGGCTGAAAATAATCAAATAACCCATAAATTTTTACAAAGTGGTGCTCACTACAGGGGTGTAGTTGATTAGAAGAACTTAGAAGTGATGTCATATGTTGATGAGATAAGAAAACTATGGATGGAGTTGGCAACCTTTTAATCAGAATGCCCTGAACTCAGTGGATCATTGAGAATTCGCAGCCCTGGAAGAAAGAGTTGACAAGATTGAAGAAGGGATCAATTATGTCATGATTTTCAGGAATGAGTTACTTGGAAAAGTAACATCATTAAAGAAGAAAGAAGGGGACTTAATTTGAGAAGTCTTATTTCTGAAAAAGGAGTGTGAAGTGGATTGCATTTGTTTAAGAGCTTTCAGCGCTGATATTGAGTGGCTGATTAAACAGGTTGAGGAGTTAAAAACTCACAAATGCAATTGTGAGCCATATGCATTGACTGATGCCAAAGAAAGAACTACTATATGATAATTGGGAAGAAAAATACCTCAAGAAACATGCCACCCACTTTTACCGCTATTTTGTTGATGACGCCTGAAATTACTCCCCAAGAGAGCCGAGTATCTGACCCTAGAGATGTGGTTAGAGAAACATTGGTGGAATTCAAGGCAACGCTGAAATTGCCACCTTTCCATTGGGATAAAGCCCCAGCATTTTTCCAATTGTTTGATATGACTATCTACAGATATGGCGATCATCAAAAGGCATTGACTGATGAATTGCCTAGACACCAATTGTCAAAGCCTAGTGTTGCCCCACCTGGAGGGGGACAGCTGATCATATGCAGGGCTAAAGTGGCTATCATGAAGGAATTTGGAAGCTTGATGCGCATGTCAAAGTGCAAACAAGAGTTTATGGGCATCCAATTCCATAAAGATGAATCTTTAGCAAGCTTCGCTGATCATTTCTACCAGGAATCGCAAATCCTGGTTGAGCAAAGGTACTGGATGACTTTAATGCCAGAATAGCATTACATGTGGCCCTTTAACCCTACTTTGATTTACATCAAATGATGTTTTCCATGTTCGCAACAGAAATTACTACCTTTCAGATGGTAGATAATTTAAAAACTTAGGAGCAATCTTCAATGCAAAAACAGAAGTTTTAAATCAGACCCAATATAAAATTCAAGTCCCAAAAAGGGGAATGAGGGTCCTAAGGAGTAGTACCACTGAACTGTACTGGGGAATAAACCTGAAGACTTCAGATGGATCAATAAGAAAGAGAAAGTATGTTACCAATGCGAAGGAAAGGGACATTTTGCTGTAAATTGCAAGAAGCCCAAGAATCAAATCAACGTGGTCCAAGCAAAAGAGTCTCCAACAGCAAAGGAGTCGGGAAAAGGGCCTGTGGCTTAGATGGGGAACAGTCTAGTGCTGTGGAGAAGCCTGTTCCTCTCAATATTATGCACAAGGAAATTGACATCAGTGATCTGTTCATGGATGAAGACGTACAGGATCAACTGTATCAAGTGGTCAATTTGGACGTGAACGTGGTAACATGATATGGGGAAAAGGGGATTAACCCCAAGATAATCAAGGAAGTTTCCTGGCCATATGCCCAACAACTAGTGGACAAGATTCGAGCTGCAGATAATCTGGATGAATTGACCAAAGTTTGATTAGATGGGGAAAACTTGTCAATCCCCCTCAGTGCGATTAGGAATTGTTTCCTGATTTATTGGTGAAAATCATTCACACCCTCAATTCAGCTTATAACGACGCTATACACTCAGTAAGCACTATCTTACAATACTCTGAGTGTATATACAGATACACTAGTAAATCGAGTAAGGGTGAGGGTGATTGTTGACAGCGGAGCGCCCGTTAATATTGTCTCAACCAAGCTGGTTTAGAGGATAAAGATCTTGCCTAACTTGGAACACAAGAAGAATATGGGACAGCTGGGCCAAATACCACCATCTCATGTGGACAATATAGTACTCTGCCACTTTGATTTTGATTCTTGGTGGTATCTGCGCCAGCAATAGTTTTGGCCAACCAAAACTATGACATTCTGATTTGGACGGAATTTCAACAAAAGTACGAAGTTAAATATAACTTTGAGGATAATACGTTGACCATATTGGGTCAGACGTTACCATTGTTTATCAGAAAGATGGGGAAGCTCCACTGAGTAGGAGAATTAACTTCATAAACTTGATATTCAATGATGTCATTGTCCTGATTTAACACCAACTAGTTAGCCAAAAGCGACGAGAAATGCTGACAGAAATCCTAGAAAATCAGGGAATTCTATTGAGGATAAAGAATGCAAAAACCATACCATTGAGATCACAGATTATAGTTAACATAGGATTGATATTAGAGATACCGCAGTTACTGTATGGGAAGGTCAGAAGCTCCCAGAAGAAGTCCAGAGTAGAGCCTTGGGTGGCTCCTGGAATAATAATGCTGGGCTATGAAGAAATTCGAGTTCTCCTGGCGAATTTAATCGAAAAACCAATGAAGATCGAGGAATAATTAGATCATTGCATATGTATATATATTCCCAATGGCCAAACTGAGGAAATTCAATTATTTTGGGACCTCAATGAGATGGGATTACTGGCTGGGGTAACTGAGAGTATCAACTTATTGGTTGATCAAGAGAATCTTACTGATATATGGAAGGACAGTAAGATTAGGCTCTTGAATTTTTCAAGAAGTATTGGGTGTATTTGCCCAAGATGACTATGATTTGGGATGTGCAAGAGATGTGATCTATAAGGTTGATACCGGGGAAAATTTGCCAATCAGGATGAGACCAATTCGATGGTCAAAGAATCTGAAGTAGTAATGGAAAAGAAATCAGCAAAAAAGAGAAGCATGGGCTTCTAGTTACATCAAGTCCCTGGGTGAGACTAATTCTTATTGTGAAGAAAAAGGATGGATCTAATTTGGTTGTGATTGATTACTGGAAGCTGAATATGATTATGAAAATGGATTTGTATCCCCTACTAAGAATTATGATGTGCTAGATTGATTGGTAGAAGTGAAGTATTTTTCCGCAATGGATCTGATATTAGGATATTGGCAAATTGATTTTCCTAAAGAAGACCATAAGAATGCAGTATTACTACCACGCAGGGGCTATATCATCTGACAATAATGCCCCAGGGTCTATGCAATGCATCTGCAACGTTCCATAGGGCCATGGACGCTATACTAAATGACTTGAAGTTGTCTGCGTCCTGGTGTACTTGGACAATATTTTGTGTTCAGTAGGACGTTTACTGACCATTTACACCACTTGGAGAAAGTATTCAAGATTATCCGCGGCCAAGCTGAAGATTAAGCCAAGGAAGTGTCACTTCTTCAGGAAAGAGTTGGAATATCTGGGATTCGTGATCAGCTCTAGTGGACTGCAGCTGCAAGCCCAGAAGATCTAAGACATAGAGAGAATGGCTGTGCCTAAGAGTGTCCAAGATATCCAAGTGTTTCTTAGAATGGTCAGATAATATAGTAGATTTATTCATGATTTTGCCAGAATTGCTGAGCTCTTATTCCATCTGTTGAAGATCTGAAGAAAGGATTCATATGGAATTAAGAAGTACAGAAATCCTTCGAAGAGTTACGCCAGTACTTAATAGATTCTCTGATTTTGTTTTATCTGAACATCAAAAGAATTTATTATACAAACTGATGCTTCATTGACTGTTAGCCGCGCCATATTGAGCCAAGTAGATGAACTTGGGGATGAACATCCGGTGGCTTATGTGAGCCAGATACTCTTAGCCGCTGGGAGGAACTACACCATAACTGAACGTGAATGCCTTGCAGTCATTTACGCCTGTAAACAGGTTTTGGTGTAATCCATGGAACGCACTTGAAAGTGGTGACAGACCACTCCTCGTTGCATTGGCTTCGCAATTTGTGAGAACTAGAAGGACAACTGGCCCAATGGGCATTGAAGTTGCAAACTTATGATTATGAGATTATCCACAGAGCGGGGGCTTCTCATCAGAATGTTGATACCTTATTGCGGTTATCAATTGTACAGACGGTATACCAGCAGGCGGATGAGTTATTCCAGAAAATGGTCACCGGAGAAATTGGGAATGAGCCCCAAGAAATCCAAGGTGCACTTTAAAAAGCGATGGAAAACACCAATACCATGGATGGTCAAGTTTATAAGAAGATTAATGGGAAGAAGTTCTTATTCCAAAAGCCATCAGGAAAAGCAGCTATTGTTTAAGTCGCTCTTAAGGTTGTTGGGCATGGAGGTCTGAGAAAAATGACCGACCATATTTGCCAGTACTACTGGGAGTTAATCAACTATGATGTCGCTGACTATCTAGCTTGCTGTGTGGAGTGCCAGCTGCACAAGCCACATAAGAACATGACTGGATACCAACTGGTCCACCCTGGATTTGCTTGGCATACAGTGTCCATTGATGTGATGGCACCACTGATGATGAGCACAGGGGGAGTCAAGTACATAATAGCTGCAATCAATCAACTGATGAGATTGGACAAGATGAAGGCCCTTGCAAAATTAGATACTACCAGTACCGCAAAGTACATTCTGGATTAAGTAGTATATTGACATTGATGCCTGTAAGTCCTGCTGAGCAACAATGGGACAAACTTCACATCTCATGTGATCTTGCAGATAAATGAGATAATGGAGATCTGAGGAGTCATGTCTGTACCCTACCAGACAGAGACAAACGGACTGGTGTAATGAGTTAATGGAACGCTTGCTGAGACGCTAAGGAAACTGGTCGCAGGAAGAACTTCCATGTGGGGGACGTACCTAAGTTTGGTGACATTTTCCTACAATATCAGTCATCATATGGTGACGGAAAAAATGCTATTTGAGTTGCTATGTGGGAGGAAGGCCGTGGTGCTGCCGATTTTATATTTGGTGGTGGAATCAACATCAGGGATGAGTGCTGAGCAGTACCTGAACCAATTGATGAATATCCTGATCAAAATGCAATTGCAAGCATTTGATAAAACTTAAAAGAAATAGATACAAGAAAAAATGATGGACGATAAGAACCAACAGGCCTTATCAGAATACTGAATAGGTGAAAGAGTTGCCTATTGCAATATGCATGTTTTCAGGAGAAGAAACAAATTAGATGCATTGTGGTCAGGCCCATTTGAGATTATTGCTAAGACGGTGAAGGGCTACTACATCAAGATCTCTTGGATGGAAGAGTAGTAAATTGAGTCCATGCTAGATATTTAAAGCAATGGATCAATGAAAAAATAATAAAAAAAGAGTTCCTAAAAGACCACTGAACCATTAAGTTGGTTATGTCCTAATGATTTGGTCAAGTCCAAAAAAAGGACCTCTGAACCAATCTAGATGGTTAAGTCTTAAAATTAAGACCTCTGAACCATAGAAAACTGGTAGGTCTAAGTATATCTAGGAACCAATTTGGGGGAATAAAATAAAAAGATGGACCGCTGCCCAAAACAAGGTCAAGTCCCACGGAAAAAAAGAAGAAAGAAAATGAAAGATTGATAAAAATATTAGGAAAAAATTATTAAAACCGCATAGAAAAACCGATATTTTTATATTTTATTTTTTAATTATCCTCAATTTGGTGATGATTCTGCCTATGCCACATCTTGGGGATGGAGATGGATCGCAGTAGGAGTTTATACCCATCAAAATCTATTTTAGATCAGACTCTAGCGAGGGCTAGACCTACATGCAACCAAGTTTGTTGAGTGGAAGCTGATTCCTGTGAGAAAACAACTAGGAGAAGGGAAATTGAGATGTCAGAAGAAGTCAAACATGATACCCCAGGGCAGGGAGGGAAGCAATAGTAAAAGAAGAGGCAGTCAGTGAATAACCCTGAGTAATCCTGATATTGTACCAGAGCCGTAAGATTAGTCTTGAGCGCTTTCCAATGAGCTACATAAAGAACACCAGACATGTGGTCCAGCAACAAACAAAGGATACTAAATGGGGGTTGCAAAATCATGCCCCCTATCAAAGCCATCAGCGATAGATACTGATGGGACGTGCCAGAAACAAGGTAGTTGTGCAAGGAGCAAATAGCATCCTGCAAGAAACAACTAAGAGCTTCCCAAAAGCTGAAGCAGAAAGAGCGATGGAAACCAGGGGAGGCTGGAAGCTTAATGGCCCAACTTCAAAGAACTTTGCTGGCAAAGTGAAGAGCATAAGCCGTGATATCCTGATCAAGGATGTTCTCAAGGTCTGAAAAATTCAGAGCTATAGATAAAGCCTCAGTGACTTGGGCTCATAATTCTGCGTAGGGGAGTTCAAAATGTTAGCTGTTGCTGATGGTTATTTTGGTGGCCAAAACAGCTGGCTTGTAATAATGACTGAGTCAGAAGACGAACTCCAGAAGCAAGTTCAATCCAGTGAGGGATGAACGATTGAGAGGGAAGGGCATTGCTTCGTGAGGTTTGACAATGATGTTAGGAGTATCTGCAAATGGAGCCAAATCCAGGAGAGTTTTAAAATCTAACTCAGTAATCAATGATAGAGGAATGTTTGGTCGTGAGTTGTTTAATACAATTACTAACCTAGTTTCATTGGGGTTGGTTACTGTTTCCAGTAATTCCATGGAAGGACTGGTTATGGGTACTTTATTTGAAATATGAGTCCTGAAAGGACCATAGAAGAGGTTCTAGTGTGAAGAGCGACTCATCCGCTGAAAGAGCTGATGATCTTGATCAGACAAACTGTTGAGCAGCTGTTGTACCGTGACTTGAAATTTGACATATGAGCTGGATGAGAGGGGGGATGTTGGACTTATATGAAAGTCGACACTGTGCACTCTGAAATCTATTAAGCTCCAATTTCAGAGAAATTAATCTCAAAATTAATAGGATAAGCTCTCCAGAGAAGAATTAAGAATGATATGAGCCAAGAGGTTATGAGAAGAAAATAACAAGGGCAAACATAAATGTACATTCTTAATTGGGCTGCGAAATGAACATTCATGGCAATAGTCTTCTGTTAAGGATGAGGAGAAAATCAGGAAATCTATGACGACAGACCAAGAATCCTGAATAGGACAGCAGTTTATATGCCCTGAAGGGGGGAAAACCAGATCCTGGGATTACTATCGTCACAAGTAAATTAATCAGCTTGGCGCGACAGAAGATTGTGGGGACTGCGCTCTGAGTATGTGGTAGTGAGGAGGAAGAGAAAGAGAGCTGCATGCCAAAGGTCATCCTGAGCAGCGTTGAGAACTGATGATCATACTCTGCTTGAGCAAATGAAGTACTTGACTGAGTGTATGAAGTAGTGTTCTCCTGCCCCAATCCTTTTCTTGCTGGAAATTTAGGCAAGAGAGGGGAGGTGTTGGGATTTTTGCCCATATTCCCAGCCAGCTAGATTACCAGGGATTGCTAGGGGATAATTTCCTAATGAAAGGTGAATTAGAAATCAATGAAACTTACTTTTGGTAACTATGTTTGGGGGATTTTAGGTAATTCGCCTGGTCAGAAAAATTGAGGATAGATCCAGACGGGTGCTTAAGATCTCAAAGGACAAAGTTGCTGATGAAATAGGGGCATCTGATAGTAGATAAACTAATAGGTGTACCAATTGGGATCAGTCAGGTTTCATCACCGACCAACTGGAAATTTAAGGATTAAGTTGTGAGGCGAGTGATGCCACTTGCAACTAGTAAATCAATCAGTTGGTGCGTGACCTGCCTTAATGGGTAATAAGTCCCATTAACTAAGCTGGTCGCTAGCAAAATATGGTTGATTCACTAAGATTGAGAGAAAAACTTTAGGGACACATTTTCTAACTCTTTCCATTTTATGTCTCAACGATGTCCAATGACAGAATCCTAGCCAGGATGGGGAAACCATCGCTGCTGAGATGAGGATGGATGATTCAATGGCAACAGCTGCTGTTTCATCAAGGAGGTGTCAAGTGAGGGTTGACCGAGGAATCCTCACTATAAATTCTTTAGAATTCTTTAAATAAAAACTATAGTATTTACCAGAACACGAAATACCAGATCACTTTTACTAGAGTATTAGCTTAGTAACCTTTATCAGCATCCATTTGTTCTATCCTTTCTCAGGTATATTATTGCTGTGTGCAATAATTGGGAGACTCTTTAAGATAAAGAGTAAGGATCTGAGTGGTGATCCAGAGAAAAGTTGAATCAAATTGGGGATTGCTGCTGACTGTGTGTTAAACCAGAGAAACCATCAACAGGGATCTAAGAGTAGATTAAGTTTGTCAGTATGAGGGGATGAATCCCTAATTAAATACATCATAAGTATTATGAGAGAAAATACTTGCTGAGCATTGGACTAAAATCTAGTACTTCCATTCATTTACAGATAATAATTGTCATACTATTATCAAATGATTATATCAACTATTATATGATGCAGAGAATTGCAAAAAACCCAAACCTGAGAAAATATATTTATAGGGGTTATTGGACGAAAATAATCAGATAACCTATATATTCTTACAGATGGTATCTCCAAAATGGCTTCTATGATATGGAGGAGAGCCGTTCAATCAGACTTCACCATTTTATGATAATGTAGAATTTTAGGCATATTTTTAAATGCCAAAGACAAACCAGAGATAGTGTTATCTGAAATTAGACATTTTTTGGCAACAACGTTTGAGCCTTAAGGTAATAACAGTGAGCAACCTCAGTGTTCGTTTCACCCTAATTAAGGCTTGTTTTCATAAAAGATTACTTTTGGTTGGATAAAGTTAAGTCACTCCCAAATTCCTGAAGCAAAGCAGCTTGGCATCATCTCAAGTCCATTAATTCATTAGATGAAGTACCATAATGTCTTGAGCTATGTGACTAAGACATCTGGTTAGGTGTTAAAGACTTTGGGTGTTTGTAGCTTCCTCCATGGCACTTTCATAACAAAATAGGAGAGTTAAGATTCTCCCTTCACCTGAGGCGTGCTTCTCTTTGAACAACAGTTTGAACGCGCCACTGTGGGGGTTTATGTGAACAATGTAAATTGACATTAGGGGTGTGTTTCATCTGAAGAAGAACTTCTAGCGCTGAGAGATGCGTGAATGGAGGGCGTCCATCTGATCTTTTAAATTGTTTATATGTTCAATTATTGATTCTACACAATCATGGGCGGCGCAAAGGGCTGATTTGGTGGCAACAAGCGGGGTTGCCTGCCAATTTTTGCTTTTTAGTTTAGTAGTTGCATCCCAAAGTTCAAGTTTGCATTTCCTCAATGGTGAGAATTTTTGGTCAATCCCACGTATTACAGCGTACAAATTAGACACAAAGTGAAGGTGTTCTTGATTCAGAGAGGGATCTGACGCCAAATTGTTATTGTTCATTGTATAGTAGCACCGTGGACTCAGGGTAAACCTGGCAGGGTGAACTTGCTTTGCCAGGATTAAGGGTTTAAACCACTTGAACTTTTTAAATTAAAGGCCAGGAAACCCAAAGTTCCTGGGTGTTGGATATTTTGGTATTTGCTTTCCTTAACTGAAAATTCTTTCCTCAGGTTAATGTCCCTGTATTTGTTGATTTCAACTATTAATTTTTCTCTAAATAAATAGAGTAGGTTAATTTATATTAAAATGGGCAAAAGAGAGAGTAACATTTATTTGCTTGGAGTTAAAATTATAAGGGAAATAAGGGAGGTTACCCAGTCCATCTCCAAGCAGTCCAAGATAAGATCTATAATTGTTTAAATTAGGATTCTGCGGCAGGCTATTCATCTCAGTCAAATATGATTTTCTCGTTGCATGGATTGGGTTTGAACCCCAAGCTTAGGAGTTTTTGGGCAATTAAAATTTGACCAATTTAGCAGGGATCATCCTCAATATCTATAGGGCTCAAAATTAGTCAGGGATTATCCCTAATATTGAAAGGGCTTTTAATTTGTTGTGGATTATCCCCAATACTAGTTTTAGTTATTTAGACGACTCAGTTTTGATCCCATCAAATTACCTCATCCAAATCTTTGATTTGGGCAGGAATCACAACAAACATCCTGAATATGTACCAGTGTTTAGGAAATAAAAATGTCATTCTGTTGAAATCATGGACATGTTTCTTCATAATGGTGGCGTTGGATGCGGCATTAAAGAGCTAAATCCCCTGGATGACAACAGGTGAGGAGTTATTATATTTAGGCTGTCCTATCCCTGGGAAGGCGTCGCACCACAAAATATGGCTTAAACTTATAGTGACCTTAAAAAAGAAGCATTTAAGTGGCAATGGTTCGATTTTTCTTACTGGGGCAGAGCCAGTTGTCAAAAACACTTTTAACCTTTCCAGACTATGATAAATTTCTAGAATTTGTTCAACCATTGGCATCTTCTGCAATAAGAATAAAGAATTCAATTATCTGTTCATATGGCGGAGTGAGCATGAAAAATTAGTATATAACCTTTGTTAGGAGGTGAAGAAAGGGGGCATTGGTCTGAGTAATTTTGAGAGTATGGTCAGAGAACTACAGTTAAATTGAATAGCATGGGTCGCTAGACAGGGAAATTCCTCAATTTGGTTTCAAATAGTGGAGGACTACCTCGCTAATGATTCCAAGTATTAGAACAACAAGGACTATAATGTCAGCCGGGGCATCAATCTAGGGACCATACTGAGCGTGGGGAATTTACCATGTTATTGAAAGAATTACTTTAGAGCTTAGCGCAGCAATGGGAGATTAGAGGGTAAAGAGTAGTCCATTAAAAGTATCCAAGCAATCACTCTATAGGAGGAGCTTGAGGACTGAGGACTTAATATCATCTGCGCAAGGCCTTCAAGCACTTTATTGGGTGATCCACTGGGGGGTCTCCCTGATGGTTATGGCCAGAGGATGCTTAGGATGAAGCAGCTAATAATGTTGCCAGTGCCTTTAAAGTGCTGTTAAGGTAGAATAGGATTTTGTGGAAGCAACTCAACTGCCTTCTTGATGGAGGGAAAACATTGCTTCTCTGGCTTCATTAGAGGCTTGGAAACCTTTTAAGAAGGGCATGGATGGCAGGAATGGCAAGTTTTCCCATGAGTAAGAGAAGGCTGTAGATACCCTAAAAATAAGAGTCTCTTATCCCTACGGAACAGTTAAAGGTGGGATGTTTTAATGGTGTCTGCCTCTTAAAGTTCACATATGCCAATATCCAGTATTTTGAAAAATTGAGCTTTGCTTGAAATTATTGTCCCAGACCATTTTTAGCAAGTGAAAAGCCTGATGGACCTATGGGAGAAGGATTTTTAAGGGATGCTGGTCTATATCAGTTCAGAACTTTCTCTTTTTACTCCATAACAACATTTTGGCCACTGAAGTGACTCTGCGTAAGTGGAGTAAGCATAAGTAAGATGATCTTATGTAATATTGTAAGTTATGTGGAGTGGAGGAGATGGAAAAACACAATACCACAGAGTTTCCAGCAGTATAGCTGTGTGGAGAAGTGCTCTTCTATGGTATGAAGCATACCAATTATGGTCAAGTTATCCTCAAGCCATCTAGAATCTCCAGAGTTTTGATTACATATGCTTCTCCAAGTCTGCTTTCAGACAAGGAGATAAGGGTTTGGTGCATGACATGGGGGTTAATATATGTTCTATGCTTTCCAGAAACCAGCATTGCTTCAAAACACTTTCCTCAAATAAGTGCAACTTGAGGGTCAATCTGGTTTATTCCTCATGTCGCGGATGAGGCCATGAGAAGAGCAGAAAATCATTCCATATCCAGCTAATGAGCAGAGGTCTCCCCAAATTGGCGGAAGTTCAGTAACTTACTCACCGTGGATGGAGTTGGATAGGCCCCTTTTATATATTTGGTTGAGGCAAGCAATATAACTCCAATAAAGTTTGATGTCATGCAAAATATTTTTCACCCTGGCGCTTCAGCAGATTTTTTCGAAGATAACGATTTTGCCTAAAATCACCTTGATGCTGGCCTCCTTTTAGACCTTTAGGAGCCAAAATATATTTGCAACTCACCAATATTGAAACAATGATTTGACTAACTGTCCAAACGGGAACAATCAAGGCTCACAAGTAAATATTACCAAGTCTGAGAAACTACCAATTTTAAATGCACTCAAAAACACAATGTGAGGCGCATTGAAGGAGAGTCATCATATGAACCATATATCAACAAGCATGTTACCTGATTGGTAAATAAGCAATATCTGAATAAGATGCTACCACCCATAACCCAGAAGCAGGACATATGAAAGGGCCCCCGGTCATCAAGGTTCAGGAGCAATCGCCGCAAGTAGGAGCTTGTGAATACAGGAACTTAAAGAAATGGAAGAAGAAATAAAAGCGTCAGTTAGACGCCATATCACTAAAAAATCCTTTAAATCCCTAACATTGCTACCAATTCCTAGTCTTTTAATTCTTATTTATTTTATATTCAGATTTTTCACCAAAATATAAAATACTCTGCACTTTATCTTTGAAAACAATTTTACAAGTCTTAGTTTTATCCTTTATATTTCGCTTATAGTAGTTTAAGTGAACTAATTACCTGTAGTTAGTCTGAGATTAGCCAATAAGCAGAATATAGTAACCAGTCTGAGATATGCTCTTATTACTAAAGACATTCTATATCTCAAATAAATTGGAGCCAAGCTACCAAAGGAGAAGTTGGATTAGTTTCTGTTGAGTAATGAGGTCCAACGTACAACGTCCATGTCAGAGTGTGTCAACAAGAGATTCGTCAAGGATGAAAAAAGTTTACTAAGTTATTGATGCACAGTGGATAGCATTATAGGAGAATTTTCTTACTGAGGATGACTGCAATCTATAAGAAGGTTGTCTGGTGCCTACTGTTCATGGTTTAGACCCCTTGATAAGTGAGTCAGTTTCAAATGTTAAGCAATCCAAGGTCAGTGAGCTGACTCCCCACAATAAGGAATAAGAGACCTAGCTCCGAACTGAATGGGTAGCCTTTGCTGCCTGGTATGTTGAATAGTAAGGAATATGTCAGTTTTGTGGTGGTGTGAGCCACCCCATCCTCAGTTGGGGTTCAGTTATAAGCCTTGATTCACAAAGCCCCAGTGCATCAGAGGCAGGACCCCAGGTTTCATCCTGAAAAGTTGCATGCATTGGATGCCCTTAAGGCAAACAAAAAACTCAAAGATGTCAAGTGTGCTTTTTAACAGCATTAAACATTTCAGCAGATATAATGAGAACCCATAAAAACCTGAAGGACGAATTTACATGGATGATTTAGAAAAACTTGAACTTTGAGAGAAATAAGTTTTTTCTTAAATGATTCAGTTGCAGTTCCGTAGATATAAGTTAAACAGAAAAAGAACCAACCACACTTAGAAAAAGTCAAAACTAATAGCCAAGATGAGTTCATCAGAGTCTATTATAGATATGCAAGTGTTTTTGGGCATAGTAGCTACAACCTACAGTTTATTAGGGACTTTTAACACATTGCAGAGTCACTCATCCTTTTTTGGACAAAGAAATCTGCTTTAATGAGAGAACTAAAATGTTGTATTCTTTTATAACGTAAACAACTGTTGATGAAAGCGCCTATCTTGATACTAAGACTTTACAAAGACCTTTTAATTATATATTGATTCCAGCAATGTTGGAATGAAGCCTTTTTTGCATAAAAGTAAAAAGTTAATGTTAGTCACCCTATTGGGTTCTAATCAACAACGTCTACCAAAGTTTATCTAACAATACAATTATTAAATGAGAATGTCTAGTTGTGATTTTAACTGTCTGACATTAATAATCAAATATTTTTAAAAACATTTTAAATTTATACTCAACAATGCCTCTTTTAAATGGTCAATCAATATAAATAACCCCAAAGGGCGCCTTGCGATATAGGCAGTTACGTTGCAATGATATGACTTTAAGATAATATAACAATCCAGAGAAAACACCTGAACGTGGATGATTTGTCATGGTTTCTCGCATATAAAGGCTCACAAAGAAATAGGAACTATGATTTAATTAGAAGACCAAAGAATTAATGGAAAGAAGAAGAAATATGTTAAAAAGTTATTACATAATAGCTAAAGGTTAACAAGAATGATATAAAAACAATTAAAGAAGTTTATTCAGGACAGAAGACTGGTATATGTTAGTCACGTAAAAAAATAAGTGCCATTAAGGTAAGAAGCCAACAGGAATCCATGGGAGGATACAGTTTTACATATTTTTATCTGAAGGAGAAGCTTTACTGGAAGGCAAAGTTAGACATATAAGACTGAAAAACTGAAATTATGCGTTCAATACGAGTATTATTCCTCATTCATTAGTAGTTTGAGTCTAAACTTGTCCCTCCTACCGCACCATTTCACATTTTTAATATTGATGCTATAGGGCCTTTTACAAAGTCATCCATCAAAAACAGTTTATAATCATTGTTATAGACCAACTCACCAAATGATAAGAAGTAAATTTGGATAAAATGTTTACTTCAAGTTTAGCATAAGATTCCTAGATTACAATTTTATCAACCAATAAAGTCTCCACAAGCACTGCTCTCAAATAATGTAAGAGCTTTGTATATGATGCTTTGAGATATCTAATAGATCTAGTGGGAGTCAGACAGCAGTTAAAAACCACACATACTTCCTTAAATAATGGAATTATGGAATAAGTCAATGGGACTCTAACATTATCCATAAGAAGATTACGGCCAAACATACATATAAGGAAAGTATTTTCCCCATTAGCCTAATTCTATTGTTTATTGAGCTACCACAGTACTAGCATGTCACCTTCAAGTCGTTATATAGAAAGAAGCGGCATTAATGAGCTTGTTAGCACCAATCATGGACGCTGGCAGAAATAATTTACTCCCCAGAAGATATCAGCTTGAAATAGTGAGGAGTTACTTAATATCTAACTTAAACTTAATAACATCTTGAAGTCATTTTGGAGAATACCAAAACAGAGAAATTATCGTGCAAGGGTGCCCATAATCAAGGCAGGACAGAGAGGCATGATTTCCCTATTTGTAATGACAACTAGAGAAGTTACAGTATGTTTGGACGGTATTTACAAATATGATGATGAGAAGTGACAAGTAATATTTATCAAAGATGATACAACATATATCTCTTACACTTTAACCCATGCTAGATAGTTGAAGTCTTCCCCTAAATATCATCTTAGGGAGGGTGATTTTGAGATGAGCTTAACAAGCAGGTCAATTACTCATTCTTTAAATAGACCCATATGAAAATCAGCGATTTTATATAAATAATGAATTAACAAAAAAAATAATAGTTGTTGGCAAGGACTATCAAGCGCCTTTTATAAACGTTGAAGCCCAAATTAATCTATAGTCAACATGAATGACAAACAGAAACCATTTATAGCTGTTTTACCTAATTTAAAGCCACAAAGGCATCAATTAAAGCTCTTTTATAGACGCTGAATCCAAAATATGATATATACAATGATGGGCAAACCCAAATTTCTACTGTCAATGATGGCCAAATTACCAATACCTCACTTAAAATGAGATTCTTCTATCAAAGAAATATCATCAGATTAGAAGACTATTAAGCAATCAGCTATTTTTAGAGAACCAAACAATACACTTGAATAGCTTTAGGTGCCAATAGAATCAAATGAAGTATCAGAACAGCAAAAAGAACAAACTGGTAAACCATGCCTCTACTTTTTATATGATAATTAACCAAAAGGATCAAACAGAATTTGTATTTTGGCATCTTAAGACCTTGGACTAATAGGAAAACACTTAACCCTATACTGAGATGCAACTAAAGAATTAAAAATAATGATTTTTACTATCTAAACACATATATTACCATATATACACTATATAATTGATTCTTGCATTTCTAGTAAACATAATTTTTTAGATCTAACAGAATTTACTGTTGGTCAAATATCTTGATTTCAGGTTTGATAATAGATTTAAAATTCACTTTAGAGTTTAAATCAGTGGATCAAAATATCTACATTTGTCAGTTAGAGGTTAAGAGGAGTCTTGATGTAGTTATAAGAACAGGCTTTTAAGATTGATTGAAGGAAGGGGTCTGAAAAATGAACTGCCTTTCTTTAATAAATTTCAAATATTTGATGCATTTGGAGCTGTTTATTATAAGTTAACATTGGATGAGATATTTGTTATTACCTGAAAAAAAGATTGATGATAGATCAAACTAGGTTGAAAGTGCTTGGGTCATGAGTAAAATTGCAACTATATAAAAAATAAAATTTACTAAATTCCTTGGCAGTGTACTTTTCTAAACAAATAAGTGAATTATTGCCTGAAGCTCAATTTTTCCAACATTATATAAGTTAGAGGCAACTTGCACAATACCATATAAAACCTAGGTAATTAATTAGGCAATCTTTAAGATAAAGACTATTCTGATAGTAAATCACCTAAAGTTTAGTTCAAAACCCCAAGCCCTGTGTGGGATCCGCGATTGGAGGCCACAAATAATATTTTCTAAAATGAGAAAGTTTAATTTTTATTAAAAGTATAAATAATACTTATTTTGGTTTTTTAAGTTTTTTATTAAACAGGCAGAGAAAAACAGAAAAGGTCCCTTTTGCAATACTAGTTTTCCATATTTAAACTAGTTCAAATTTTGAGACCATTGATATTTGAAGCAAAAGAATACAAAGCTCAGTCTTCCAAATTAGGGAATATAGGTTTTCAGCCTATCAGATTGAGGATAAAAATTTTTTGTAGGCAAAATGGACCCATGCGGTAACAATTTGATATTTTGTATCCAATCACCTTTGAGTAAAATCTTTTCACCTCGGCGGTGGTCTGACTCAGTTGGTAATGATTGGGTATTTTGGCGTTAGTTGGACTCAGAGGGTAATGATTGGCTAATGCTTACCCTATCATCCTAGAGTAAAATCTTTGCACCTTGACGGTGGTTAGACTTGGATGATAATGATTGGTTAACTTGCACCCAATCATTAATGGGTAACATCCTCTTGCCTTGTGGAGGTTTCAATCTGTGCGATATTATACTCCTTGTATTTGACCAAGGAGTTGAGGTATTTATATTATTAGCTTTTACCATTTTTGGCCAATTTGGATCATAATCCTTATTTCTCTGATAGTCAGGATTCCACTGAGAATCCACTAGGGTTTTTTCGCCTTTTGTACTCATTTCATTAATAACTACAATAATATTGAAGTTTGGGCTGGAGATGAGCCAATCATAGTAGAAGATTCAGAAGCACTCATACCTCCAACGTTCTTTCTCCTGGGTTGAGAAAGTGATTGTCTGACATTGCCCCCCTCAAGAATGTTGGGAGGGGTGTAGGGTCATAGGAAGCGGCCATGTACCTGGTTTATGATAATTCTGGTAGCCAGAGAATTTATGGAATACTCATTTCCTCTTTTATACATGATGGCGAATGGCCCCTCCCAGTTTGATCCAAGTTTGCCACTTCAAGGAGCTATGCAATTATGGTAATATAAAACCTTATCTGACACTTGGAAAGAGGGTAGGGGAGTCTGGAGCTCATTGGAAGCTTGGCCTTCTTTAATAACTGTTTTAGCTAGGTTGGTCATAGCCTCCAATTGAAGCTGAATGATGTGATTAGCTAACCTTCGCATAGCTTTCTCAGTTTCTCTCCACCAGTGAAAACATCCTTAGCTAATAGAGCAGGTATGCCCAGTTCTCTGCCATACATAACTCAGAAAGGGGTCATTTTCAAAAACCAGTGATAGCTAATCCGGTAAGCCATAAGCGCGCTGGGGAGATATTGATCCCAATGAAGGGGATCAGATGAAGCCATTTTCCATAGTATTGAAACCAGCGTGCCATTGGCTCGTTCCACTGTACCATTGGTTGAGAGGTTATATGGAGCTGAGAACAGTTGCTGGGCTCCTAGGGACGCAGCTAAGGTTTTGCCTACTCTGGAGGTGAAGTTTTTTTTATTATCACAGAGTAGTACTTGAGGGCACCCATGTTGAGTGAAAATAATTTAATGAAGAAAGGTGGCAGTGGCCTTAGAAGTTTGGGCCGGCAACGCCACAGCTTCAACCCACTTCATGAAATGGTCAATGCCTACCAAATTGTACAAGTTTCCACCTGTGGTTTGAGGGAGCGGCCCTACTACGTCCAAGTTTATTATATGGAATGGCTGCTGCGGGGTAGTTGGCTGATATTGATATCTAGTCTTGAATTGAGACTGCTTCTTACACATAAGACAAGCATCCAAGACTTTGACAATAGCTTCCATGATTCCTTCCCAAAAATACAGATCCTTTATCCACTCAAGGGTTTTCTTTGCTCCTCCATGGCCTAAAGTTGAATGAGCTTCCAAGATGACAGGTACACGTTCCAAGGGTCATAAGTAAGGCAACCACTTCACCCCCACTTGTTTATACAATTTTTCATTTTTCTACTTTTGTGTTATGAGAGTGCCAGGCCAACATCTTCTGTACAGGCTCATCCTCATCTTCCCAGTTGTTTGGGGTCATTAGAAGATCATACAGCCGCTCCGCTTCGCTATTATCTAGGTGGAGAATAGGCAGCCAAGTTAACCCATCAACGTTCATGTGGCAGGTTCCAGCGCGGTGTTCAATCTTCATATCATAATGCTGGAGCTTTAGAGCCCAGCGAGCTAAGCGCCCCATAGGGTCCTTCATGTTATGCAACCATTTCAAAGAGGCATGGTCCGTGATCACAGTGAAAGAGGTCCCATACAAGAATGGGTGATAATGCTTTACTGCAAGTAGAACGGCGAGACACTCCTTTTTGGTAACACTATAGTTGCGTTCTGCCTTTGATAGCATTTTACTAATATATGAGACAGGATGATCCACCCCTTTTTCATCTAGTTGGGCTAGTATGGCTTGACGGCGTAGTATGAGGCATCTGTAAACAAGATAAACGGTTTTCCATAATTGGGATGCTTTAGGATAGGCCGTTTCTGTAGCAGCAGCTTCATCGTTTCAAAGGCAGCCTTCTGTTCAGTGCCCCATTGGAAAGGGATATTCTTCTTCAGTAAACAAACAAGGGGCTCGCTGAGCTGAGCAAACTTAGGGATGAACTGATGGTAATACCCCACCATTCCTAAAAATACCTGTATATCCCGTAGGTTTTTGGGGGGAGGCATACTGGCAATCGCTTCAACCTTATCTTGTATGGGTTGGATACCCTCTCGAGAAATGGTATGTCTGAGGAAATTTAATTTTTATTTGAAAGAACGAACACTTTGAAGGCTTTAATTTGATAGTGGAGCGTCGTAAGCGTTGGAATACCTTCTTTAAATGTTCAAAGTGTTCGTTAAAGGTCTTTAAAAATACAGTAATGTCGTCAAGGTAGACAATAACGCAGGTTAACTTGAGATCTTACAAAATGTGATCCATTGCACGCTGGAAAGAAGCAGGCGCATTGCACAACCCTTGAGGTAATCGCGTGGGTTGGAAAAGACCTTCACTACATATCAAAGCGCATTTCTCCTGGTCTTGGGGAAATAGATCCATTTGTCAATAACCAATGGCCAAGTCCATAGCAGAGAAGAAATTTGAGCCTGAGAGCTGGGCCAAGGCTTTGTCAATGCGCGGAATAGGATAGCTGTCCTTTTTTGTGAGATTGTATAACCTGCGGTAGTCCATAACTACATGGTGACCTCCATTTTCTTTTTTAATTAGCAAAAGGAGGGAGGACCATTAGCTTTGCAAAGGAACTAATAACCCCGCATCTAATAACTGCGTGAGTTCCGTCCTCATTTGTTGTTCTTCCACCTTTGACTTGCGATAAGGTTTTGACTGAATGGGATGAGCATCACCCACATTGATGGAGTGGCTCCAATCCTTCATATGGCCATAATCATTGTCCGACTTCAAAAATATATCACTATACTCACCCAGAAGAATTTGCACTTTCTCTAACTCATCTGAGGTCAGCTCATCCTAAATGTGGATGTTTGGTAAGGTACATACCAGGTTATCTGTGGGCAGGCCTAAATCTGCCATCAAGCCAATAGAGTGGATTTGTTCAACTATCTCCATAGGGAGTAGGATCCCTTGGCCCACCTCCTGGTGCTTTTTTACAATTATGTCCTTTTCAGTGAGGTTGCCCAACAGTAGAACAATAGGCCTCTGATAGGCTGGGTCTAAAAGGCCAGGCAATACCCGAGGCTCAAAAGGGCTTACTCCGTTGATGCTTAAGAGGTGTAATAAGCAGTGGCGCGGAATTTGAAGTGTGATTTTTGTATCAACCACTCGTTGTTCACCAGGCTTAATCACCACTTCAACAACCGCATAAAATGGAATACCTTCTCTAGCCTCCACTGAATCAGGCAAATTCTTAGTGTCACATCCAGAAGTAACATAATGTAATGACAAAGCAGAAGAGGGTATTCAACCAAGCAGGTGTAGTCATTCTTGACAGGTTCTTTGTTGGTTAAGATTAATGGAACTTCGTAGTTCATTAAAGATAGAAACCCTTGCTTCAGGTTGATGATGCCATCATATTTGATCATAAATTATGTACCTAGGAGTATATCATAGGAGTTATTATCTAAGGCCTCAGTGGGGGCCGATAGGATAAGCTTCCCAACTTGTATGGGAAGGGAAGAGTAAGCGCCAAGAGCGCGGGTGTTGTTCTGGCCTGTAGTTTAAAATTCCTTGATACAATCCAAGTCAGGCATCAATCTAATCTTTTTCATCAGCTGAGATGAAATTACATTTACTGGAGAACCCGTATCCAGGATAGCCATTACCTGGACTTTATGAACAACTACTTCAACCTTGGTAAGTGTGCTTCCAAAGTTGGCCGACAGTGCTAAGACCTCCTGGAGATGAAAAGTGGAGGTTAATTTGTGTGCGGTCTCAGGATGAGTCTCTATAATAGACTGCATTGTATGCCTTCGCTGTATAGGGTGAATTATAATTGATAGCGCTGATCAGTGTCACTGGCTGTGTCAATAATTTTCATACAACCTATAACTTGGCGGAGGTAAGTTTCCTCAGGTATAGTGGTTTCATATACTCCTTCTGTGTTTAGACAATCAGGGACCTCCGCTTCCGCAGGGGCTCCCAATAAATAGTACCCAGCATCATCGTAACCTCCCTCAGAGTCAGCCCCCAAGGTATTCTCAAACATGGGCAAGGTTGTAACTGAAATGGGGGATATACCCCTAGGGCACGCACTTGTTAGCTGAGTGGAAAGAGAATCCTCAGTAGAGATCTCTGCTTTATGTTGTGCTAGAGCTGCAGGTGTTGTAGAGAGGATAGGCCTATGTGGCCTTACTCCTAATGGTTCAATAAACTGTTGTTCTAGTTTTTTAAGACGGGACAAAAAGCTAGCTAGTTGCTTCTTGAGAGCAACTAGTTGGAATCCAGGAGAGCTGCTCACGTTTGCTGCCTCCATTACTTTCTTTTTAATACTTTATCGAAGTATTCAGGGGGATTGACCCCTGTAGTGAGCACCAATTTGTGGGATCCATGATTGGAGGCCACACTTAATATTTTTTTAAAATGAGAAGTTTGCTTTTTATTAAAAGTATAAATAATACTTATTTTGGTTTTTTTATGTTTTCTATTGAACAGGCAGGGCAAAACCAGAAAAGGTCCCTTTCACGATACTAGTTTTCCATATTTAAACTAGTTCAAATTTTGAGACCATCAATATTCAAAGCAAAAGAATACAAAGCTCAGTCTTCCAAATTAGGGAATATAGGTTTTTGGCCTATCAGATCGAGGATTAAAATTTTTCTAAGGCAAAACTGACCCATGCGGTAACAATTTGATATATTGTATCTAATCACCTTTGAGTAAAATCTTTTCACCTCAGTGGTGGTCTGACTCATTTGGTTATGATTGGGTATTTTGGCAGTAGTCAGACTCAGAGGGTAATGATTGGCTAATGCTTACCCTATCATCCTTGAGTAAAATCTTTGCACCTCAACAGTGGTTATACTAAGATGATAATGATTGGTTAACCTGCAACCAATAATCGATGAGTAACATCCTCTTGCCTTGCGGAGGTTTTGATCCGTGCAATATTATACTCCTTGTATTTGACCAAGGAGTCAGGGTATTTCTATTATTAGTTTTTACCTTTTTTGGCCAATTTGGATTATAATCCTTATTTCTTTGATAGTCAGGATTCCACCGAGAATCCACTAGGGTTTTTTCGCCTTTTGTACTCATTTCATTAATAACTACCATATTATTGAAGTTTGGGCTGGAGTTGGGCCAATCATGGTAGCAGATTTAAAAGCACTAATACCTCCAACATTCTTTCTCCTGGGTCAAGAAAGTGATTGTCTGACACCCTGCTTGTAGGATTTTGCTGGTATCATTTTGCAAACTAAATTTTGAACTTCATTACAACAATTAGAACTAAATTCTACCAATTATACAACATTTTATAGGGCATACAATGGGTCTTATTTTGCTACTACAAGTGAAATATTGGTGATACTCTTGGCTCCTTCTATGTAGAATAAAGAAGCAACTTAAATAGTATCCTTTCTTAAAAAATTTGGCCTCACTATGTCAAATTTCAGAAACAAGGTTTTGGATATCATTGACATGGATGTTATCAACTTGGACTTATTACTTTATGCAAAATATTTCAAACTCACAACTATTCTTTTTTGGCCCTTCTTGTTTGAAAAGGACTAATAATTGTAATGATGATATCAAGTAATTTAGGTTGATATTGTGGATATTTGAGGACCCTAAAATGTAATCTAGGTTATTTTTTAGCACGTTGCTGTTATAAATGGATCAACGCATATTGTGACATTCACAATCAATTGTATTTCAATAGAGCACTTATCTTTTTGGAAGTAAGCAAAGGGGCTTTAATAAAAAATGTCAGAACTCTTGGATGCATATTGATATCTTACCAGATAAAATATTTTCTAAAGTAATTGAAGTAAGTGATAGTTAATAACCTTTGGATGATCTTTTAACTATTAACATAGCTGTTCTCCTGAAAAACAAAGCATAAAGATCCCCTCATTACCCGGAGAACTACATCTCAGTTATCTAATCTGTGATCTTTTTGCTCCTGCCGCTTGGAATTTTTTAAAGCCCCATTCCAAACTTTTAGAAATCTTATGGTTTTATTAAGACAGCTTTATTTTCAATAGCGGTCTTAGGCACAAAATTTTAGCCAAGGTCAACCTGTCACATCATCGCCAAGTACCCATCAAAATCCCATACCACCTCCATAGCATCCACCATGCCTGTGCTTGCCATGTACACTTTTTCTACCACCTGATGTTCTTTCCATGCCGCCACAGGAGTGACTTTCATGATTTCCACATGCTAAGACAGCTGCGTTTGTTCATTATTCCTGCTGCACCTGCGCCAATGTGCACACTTATTCTTCAACTATTTTTTTCCAGCTGAGCCTGTGCCCTCTGTGCCTGTCAACTCCTTACAAATTACTACCCCAGCTGCCTGAAATTGCCTTTGTAAATAAGGGGTGATGTCACATTTGGGATAACGCTAGTCATAGAATTCAGCGCCTTTTCCTTTTCGCAACTAACTGGGGTGATAAATCTGCTGATTGGGGTTTTTTTGGAGTACACAAATTAGACATCAAAAGGGGTTTGATGCAATAGAGGGTGTGATGATACTCTCATTTAGAGACTCTCATCTTGCTACCAAATCTAGCAAGCATTACAGTTATAGTTGTTGCTTATCCTGTTGGTAATAACAAATTTGACACATTCTTTCCTTCTCAGCATAATTTGGTACGTTGGACTCTTTAACAATAAAAAACTGATTTCACAACTACCTCTCCCTTGGCGGTATTAGCAACCAAAGTTTTTCTTCACAAATGTCCCTCATGAACAGACTCTATTTTGGCTTCTAATATCTTCTGCTCAATTCTGATACCAGACTGTTTACTGGAGATCATTTCATATTTCCCCAAAAATAAAACAAAGGTTGTACTTGAGGTTCTGTGGTATGATACTTCTATTATAAAATGAAAATGAAGCTTTCTATACTTCTATTTAATTTAAGATAGCTGATTTAGAAACAAGAAGTGGTGTTTTTGCAATACTGTAATTTCTTCAGGAACTTCAGATTAAGCACTTCTTAGTCGCTACTTTATTTTTGGGAACCATTTATCTAAGTTATATTTCATGAGATCTGTCTTGCAGTGGACATCCCTTGACCAGAATGTTAAGCTTCTTATTTCTAATCATAACTTCTTGGTCAGGATGCAAACATTGCTACCATTTAAAAACGTATTTCCCTTTTTTGACTTCATGTTTTGGGGTCAGATGGTGGCGTTGCTCTGAGACATACAGATCCAGGGTCACAAATAACTATTCAAACAAGCTATGCACCTGCTTTGGTATTAAATCTTGCTGTTCAGCCAGGGAAACTAACATTGAACAGGACATTAGAAATTCTCCCATCATTAGGGAATTTGGCTGTAATTCTTAATCATCATGATTTTTCAAATTTTGCCCCCCTAAATGTATATATGTCTAAAAACCGTCATCTTTAGTTCTAATTGGTATTAGCTTATCTCGTGAATCATTTGGAAATTTCTACAGTGACATTATCCTGAAAAATAAAACTTGTTTGGGCCATTATGGTCTATAAAAGTGTTTATTCTTCTTTCTGTGACTCATTTATATTAAATAAAAATTAAAAATTGGGTTGTTTTAGGTTGAGACCAACTAGTGCTAAAAATTGGTTTGTTAATTGGTGAAAATGTTTTAAAAAATTTAGGAAATACTTATTATATTTTTGTGGCTCAGCCATGATACTTCCCCTTCTAAGGCAAAAATTGAGATGGACCTAAGGTGCTTGCCGTGTACTTTGGTAAGAACTAGATTTGGTATTCTTGTCTCTGATGAAGTATTTGGCTCCTCTCTTAGCCAGGAAAGTGGTAGGGCCAATCCATATGGCTTTTAATTTCTCAGGTTGGCCTCTATATGTATGGTAGAATAGAACCTTGTTTCCTATGGTGAATTCTGGTAGTTAAGTCCATCTCTGGTTTTTGGCTTGGATCATAGGAATAATTGACTCAATGTTCTTAGTTTTTGCTTCTGAATTTGGTTAACTCATCATCTAACAAATGTTAATCATATCTGAGGTAAGCTCTTACACTCCACGTTTATGAGTGGAGCTAAAAAGGTAGTTAAAGACGCTTCTCTTCCTCATAAAGCCTTGAGTGGGACGTTTATAGCAACCTGTAACAGCAAAGTCAGTAGACTAATGTTGTTTATGGAAATAATGTTCCCACTTTAATTTGTTAGTTTATGGCTATCTTCTTTAGTTTCTCTTATAGGGTTCCATTCACATGTTCATCACTTCCATCTGATGAGGGTGTGTAGGGGGTAGTGAATTTTGTCTCACCCTTTAAGGTCCCTGCCGTGGCCATAAGGATGGACAGGATGCTAAATCCCTTCAATTAAAGAAAAGGGAATCACCCTGATTACTGCCGCTGAAAATAATAGACTTGGGGCACACTATTAATGAAAGATTGGTGGTTGATGTCCCCTTAAACTAAGCTGGCCACAACCCTGGGCTAGAAGGCAACCTGCTCCTTTCAATATTACCAAAACTACCAGGTCTTACCTGAAAAAATTGATAGTATATGCCTCAAGGCACAAACAAATTAGAAAATTGTGGTCATTACCAAAAAGGGTCTGGTCACCACTCAATTAAAAATCCCTAAGAAAACAAATTAGTTGCTTTGTAATTGCAACAATAAAGAAAACAAATGTGGATGAGACAACCGTGGAGGAGATCATAATATAAGGTTTGACGTCCTTGAGAGTTGGCAAAGGAACCCCAAGTCATAATGCTAGACAAGCCACCCATTGTAAAAAACACTGAAGACCTTAGAGAACAACGGAAACCCTGAGAAAGAACACTTGGCAAGTTATTTTTGCCCTTAGGAGTATTCACCCACCACCTACTTTTCATAGAAATTTTAAAGACAATCCCTACCACCAAATCAGTATAGAAGCCCAGCAATCTGCCTATAGTTGAGTTCTGGGCTATATATTGAATTTACTTTAGTAAATCAATATATTAAAAATCCAGGAACTTTTAAGCTTTTATAATGATTTAAGAGATTCTGGCTTCTTCAACAAAAATACCACAACCTATAAAGCCCACGCTTTTTTATCTTGGTGATGGCAATGACTGTTTCCCTAGTATTCTCAGTATTAACGTCCCTCACTGGGAAGATTTGAGGAACCCACATTAAGAAGCTGCCAACCAACTTTTTGTCCAAGAGTACACACGTGCTTATCCCTGCCTTTTATTTAACATCCATATTTTCAATTTAAATTTCAGAAGCCAAAAAACAAGTTTATAAAATACTATGGCAGTTTGAAATGTTGAAAAAAACTGGCAGAATCTGAAATAAAAACATGTCAACGACTGTGCCTTGTTCACTGGTGTGAATACAGGCCAATCTCAACTTTGAACCCAACCTCACTAATAATTCAGACACAACTGCCCTGACCTAACTAAATGGCCACACTTAATCATGAGAAGCGTGGAAGATTGCTGCCACCAATTAGCTTAGTGGTTGGAACTATATCGATGTTTATAGATCAGTTTTTCCTCAATTGTCCTACGGTGGATCCTAATTATAAATTCTCATAATGGCAATATTATGTGAAATATGAATTATATTATGGGTATTAGAGTACCTTCAATAGAAGCTAGGTCTTTAATAGTCACGTTTGATATCTAACAACTCTAATAAGATCTTAAAGTTTATGTACTACATCTTAAAAAATTATTGCAATTGCCCAATAGTAGAGCTTGATGGCATCCACTTCTGGATATAACCTATTTATAAAGGTATCTGGCAGCTGTTCCTGAAGTGTAGATCATGACTGCTGCTGCTTTAACACATTTGTAAAATAGTTTATTGCTACGTTAATGAACTTGATTCCCCTTGTGTTAGTAAGCAGCAGTCTTATTAAGCATTAAATACACTTTTCAAAGGAAGCTGTTGTGTGTATCAGTTGCTACTCAAATCACTTCGCAGGGTCTGAGACGTGCACAGGCTACACATAGTTTTAAATAAGATGTACTTTATCTGATTTCGACTCCCAATAGAACTGGTATCTAATTACTAATGTCTTTTAGAAAAGTAAATTCCAAACATGCTTTCGGGCTTCCATCAAAATTTTAAATTAATCATTGGGTCAGATATAAGTGTGCCACTTCTTGTTGATCTTCTTCTAAAGTTACGGTTAATACACCAGGCATCTTTGGAGCATCTACTCAAGGCAGTCTTTACCAAATCAGTTTGTCCCTCCATTTTTCCTCTGGTAACAAGATAAGGTCATACATTCAATTGCTTTCATATGCTTAAAGGTAGAAAACAGGTAGTTGAGACAGTCCATCAGCATTGAAGTGTTTGCTTCCTGCCCTTTTGATAATCTAAAAGTCACACCCCTGAAGTTGAGCTCCCTACCTTAAAAGTTTTTTTTGATCTTTCAAATTTTGTAGATATCATAGGGACATATGATTCATCACAACTTTGAAGTGCACTATGTTTAGTTAAGCAAAATGTGGTTTATTTCTCTGAAAACTTCAAAGCACTTTCTTTCAGTAACTTTATAGTTCTTATGCACCCGTGAGAAGACCTTAAAATAGTTTTTAATGGCATGGCTTATCCCTTCTTTGTCCAATTGGGAAAATATAGCTCTGAGCACGATATTTCTGGCATCTGTGTATAAATAAATGCCCTGTTAAAATCCAAGTATGCAAAAATGACGCTTGTATTATTCTTGCTTCTAACCCTATGAAGCTTTCTCTTGCTATAGGTTCATCTCAAACTTGGTCCCTTTGATACCAGCGATGTCAATGGTTCCACTAAGTCTTAAAAGTGTGATTAAAATGTAATAGATCAACCATTCTATGAAATACTTGGATTTCACGCATATTTTGAATGGTCCATAGCCTCTATCATATGAAACTTTAGTTCATGTGGCTTGTTTCTTTAGGGGCTAACCTCATGTCCAAGTGCTTAACTGCTTCTTTAAAAAGTACACATGGTTTGCTTTAACTTCAAATTGGACCCTTGGAGTCATATAAACACTTCTAGCAAGTACTGTAGTTAGATCCTGGAATTATAACTGAACACAGTGATATCCCCAGGCAGATTAGTATAAGATAAAATCAGATCTCCTAAGATTTGGTCAACCTCTTTTAAAACTTTCTAGGGAGTTGCATAGCTCCCGCAGCATCCTCATTGAAATGTAAAGCCCCCAAATGCTGATCATGGCGCACTTTGACTGATCCTTGGCATTAGTTCCATCTGCCAATAGCCACTGGCCAGATCCATGGCTAAGAATTACTTTAATCCTCCCTATTTCTACAGAGCATTGTCAATTCTAGGGAGTTGTACATTATTTATGACTTCATTCAACTGGTGGTAGACCATAACCAAGTGGTGTATTCCATCTTTCTAACATACTAACAACAGCGGCAGACCCCATGGGCTCTCTGATGGTTTGATCAGGATAGATTCATTGAGTTGATTTGACTTCTTTGTGATAACTTCATATTCATATTTTAATTAGTAGTACATCTTAGACTTGAAGGGAATAATGAGCCAATATCTATTCCATGAACATCTCCTATAAAAAGCCCACTGTCATTTGGTCCAGTACTAGATACATGCCTAAAGTCATACAGAAGCTCATCTAACTACTTCTTTTTTTCCATTACTCCATAAAGTCCTTGTTCACCAATCTTCAACTTTATGTATTGACTCGCTTGCATTTCAACTTAATAGTCTTTTTTGGGCAGATCTTTGTCTTTTATCTGATTGGCTAGGCTTGTTAGTGATATTCATAAGATGACAGCTAAATTTTTCAAGCAACTTGAATCAAAGAAACCAGCTAAAGCCCTCAGCTCATGCTCTGATTCCATTGTAACTGTAGATTTCAAGTAATTTATCTGGGCTATCTCTAAACTGATTGATAATGGCTTCTTTATTGTTAACCAGTTTGGACTTCTATGGTCTCACCTGCGCATTTATGGTAGTCATTTTTCAGACTGACCATGATGGGTAATTTTTTACACTCTTCTCCTTAGATGTAGTGGATTGGGTAAAACAATAGTTTTATCACTACCAAGCACGTCTTCTGCTTACATAGCTTAGAGTCTTTGTCCTTGAATACCGGAGGTAATTGGTAACTGAGTATACTCCCAATGCTTGTGATAAAAATCAATCTTCTCGTCAAGCATAAGGAGAAACTGGGTACTGATTAGAAATATATAGTGGTCATTGCCCAAAACCACTGCTAGAGCCTCAGAACCACTTTTACTAACATAACGAAAACCTAAATTTTGCTCTCTAGATTCCCATTGTCTCAGGTCCATCTGCTCTGTACTTGACAATAATCCAAGTCCATTATAAACTTCAGTTATTTCATCAACTTTGAGGAAATTATAAAGACAGGAGATCCTGTGACAAGGTTGGCTAAGATGTGAACTTTCTGCATCACATTTTTGACTTTACTACACTATTGCTAGATGTGTTTCAGTTGTCAAAGCACAGGTGGCGGACTCCAAGAACTGCTTCAGTGTTTCTGACTTTGAGGTAGCCAAGTTGGTGGTGTCTTCAGTAGCTAATTCAGTGTTATTAAATGTAAAAAATGAACTTATCTCCCCCTTTAATATTGTTGATTATCAATGTGGGCTGAGTGGCCTGCGCCAGTTAATTACAAGATGATGTAGTTCCGTCACTTTAATGAACTTGAAGTTGAGCAGGTTCATCCACAGGACTAGGCGATCCAGCACATGGTAACTTACAATAACTGCATACTTGTTTTCTAATTTGTATTCTCAATTTGTATGGATATCACTTTTCTTTCTTGTAACAATCACTTTAGTTACTGCAATTCGATTTAAACAGCAAATTTGGATAATCACACACAAGAAAGATGGGTGACTCTATCAATAAAAATAATACAACATGGGCGAGCATCACGGCAAGCGGTGCACTTAATGGTGCAACTAAGGGCAAGAAACGCCCTGGAGGGGGACCAGGAACCCAATTTGCAAAGAAATCACAAACTCAGACACCATCTGGGTTTATGGTATTCACTGTAAAGCATGCGCAATATATGTACATTCGGTTCAACCAACCCTTATCAAATGTGGAACATGGGATCAGACTCTTCCTTGGGGATGAGTCACCAACCTTGTGGGAGAAAACATGTGAGGCACAGCCCTCACTTTTCCCTCACGCGGTGTATGTAACCACCAACAACATGGGCCGCTGCTGGATCAATATTGGTTTTGAAACATCTGATGAAGCCAATGCCACAGCAAAAGTCTGTGTGGAAATTGCCCTCCCCAAGGGCAAAAAAATTGTGCGCCTTGCGCGCACCAGATGGAAAAAAGTGAAAACTTTGTTCATATCTTTTGACTCGCTCCCAATCAACCTTCCTTGTAAGGTTATTGAGGAGGAGCTCCGCAAAGGTCTCATGGCCTACGGAGAAATTCAACAACTCGAATTACAGTGATTTCACATGATGCCCAACCTGTGCACAGGCAAAGCTATCACTATAATCAATCCCTTCCCAGAAGTGGAAGGACTTATCCAGAATTCCCCGCACAGCAGAATTTCACTTTGAAGATGGGGGCCAGTCAGCCACATTCCAAGTTACACCAGAGCGCGCACCACCCATTTGCAACTACTGTGGCTTACTGGGCCACAAGGAACACGCATGCCCTGTGAAAGAGGGCTTAATGGAAAATGACTACTGTGAGGAAGCAATGGATGAAGATAATGAAAACTTCGCCAAAATGACTGACGGTCACCACCCATTCCGCTGGGGTGAAGATGGACTATACTCCATCATGGACCCAGTTACAAGCAAACAACATAAAGTGGCACAAAAAGCCCGCAAGCGAGCAGCGGCCAAAGTGGTAGCACATGCAGAGTCCGCCATTAACCCCAGACAAATTTGGGAGGATATTTCAGATATTCACTGAACCAACCAATCAGAACAATATGCCCAGGTCAAAAATTTTCACAGTAACCTGACTGAGTCACAAAGCGACATCAGTCATGCACATATTGAAAACAATGCAACCACAATTTGGACGAAAATACGGTGCACAATTCACTAAAGTTGAACCTCAAAAATACAAAATCCAATCAACAATCCGCATCAAATCAACATGAGACCTGTGCATGAAAAGTTGATGCAAATGCAAAAAACTGCAATTTCATTGAATCATTGGGTCAGATCAAAGGAACCAACAATGGCAGTGAAAGAATTGGAGTACAGACGCGGAGCATGGCCAAAATGAGCCGTGGTGGGATAGGGCCAGAGGGCCCTCCCAACTGCGCCTGAGGCACCGCGGGCACCTCAGTGTCAATAGGTACACTAAACATCGTGGGAGACAAGGCTCATACGTCCCAAGCCAAAAAGCTGGCATTCCTGCAAAAACTTTGCAGACATCTTGGACATCCAAGAAACCCACTGTCTACAAGGGGAAGAAGAATCCTGGTCAACCAGGGTCGCACCATCACAATCAGTATGGACGTCTCACTGTGGGGTGATTGTTTAAAACAACAAAAAATTTAAAATTACAAATTTGTCATCACACTTGCATGGTCTAGTCTTGGTAGCAACAATCATGTGCCAAGAGGAAATAATCTCAATAGCATGTGTCTATGCACTGTGCAATGCAACTGAGGGAAAACAATTTTTTGAAAACATTCCTACTCTCACCCTACCACCAGATACCATTATGTTAGGCGATTTCAACTGCTGGGATAACCATGATACAGATCGATGGCCTAATCCCAGAGGATACCCACCTGGACACATTGAATTCCACATAATGAAGGCATCTCTTGGCTTACAGGATGCTCTCCCCCCCAATTCACCACTCCTTCCCCACATGACGCGGCCCAACATATGCGAGGGAGCACTCATATCAATGAGTCACATTGACCACATCCTCATCCCACAATCCCACCTCTCAAGGATCTCCAAATTTATAACAAAAAAGATCAATATCTCTGATCACCAATTAGTTACGGTGCAGTTAGCGCCAACCCAATCCCACACACAGATGTCGCCTTGGAGAAAGCTTCACCCAGAAAATATAAAATTGCCTGAGATATCCAACTGGGTTGAAAACAAGGATACAAACCCAGAATTCACAACCCCATTCACTTTAGATCCCATCAGAACATGGGAAAATTTCAAAAAGGATTTAATCAACAAAACCCACCATATTGCATCATGTAAGTACACCGCGGACACAGCCACATTCAAGCGTACCTTGGTGGAACTAGACCATCTGTAAATAAATACTCTGAGATCCGGCTATAGCCTTAACTGGGGACGCAAATGGGCATAAATTTCTGCCTGACTTAACAACCTCATTTTCGAACACCAACACAGAATCAAAGTATCAAACAAAGGTAAGTTCATAAAGGAAGGCGAAACCTGTTTGACATACTTCTTCTGCCAATTCCACTCCCACAGAAACCAGCCCACATGCACACAGGTCTGCAAAACCAACGGCACCGTGGTAACTGACCCTGAGGAGGTCAAAGCGGAAGTACACCGCTACTACACCAAATTATATCGTGAAACACCAGAAGATTCACAAAAAATTAAAGAATTTATACAAACTGCCAAGATACAAAGTACACCACCAAATTACAATATACTTTCCCTTATTACACGGGAGGAGCTTTGGGAGACTTTTCGCGGTGTACCACGTAGGAAATGCCCAGGGCCTGATGGGATACCCTACGAATTTTAAAAAAAATATTTTCAACAAATTAACCCCTCCTATTGGTGTCTATGAACCAGAGCTTATTAGAAACATGCCTATTACCAGGAGGCCATGAATCCTACGTTATAACCTTGTATAAAAAGGGTGACAAGTTGGACCTGGCCAACTGGCGCCCAATTGCACTCTCCAACACTGACACAAAAATTCTAACAAAAATTTTAGCAGCTAGATTAGGCGCAATTGAATCTGACGTCCTATCACCCAACTAGTTTGGGTTTATACCAGGGCGTTCAATCTGGAACAACACTCACCCTGTTGCAAACATTTGCCAATCCAAAGCAACGGGTGCCCTGGTCTTCTTGGATCAGGAAAAGGCGTATGACCGTGTTAGCTGGCCATACCTAAAAGAATGTCTACATGCCTTCAAACTCCCACCAAGATTCATAAAATGGGCGATGCTCCTAACAGAATCTGCAACCATGGCTGTATGCGGCCCTGGATTCCTAACAAACAAGATTAAACCACACAGAGGGCTCAAACAAGGGGATCCCCTCAGCCCACTGCTATACAATTTCAGCTTTGACCCACTCCTCCGAGTAACTGACTCACGTCTCATGGGGATAACCGCACAAGGACAACCAACAGTAAAGATACTGGCCTTTGCGGATGACTGCATAGCAGGTATAGCAAACAATGAAGATGCCCAACAGCTGGAATGCACTATAGAGGAATACTCCAAGGTGAGCAATGCATTGCTCAACAAAAGGAAGACAGAAATCATCCTCTTAGCCAGATACTCAAACAATTGGGCCACAACATTAGAACCTCATACCAACACATGAAGAAAAAACACAATCATTTTACCCTTTGCAACACCTCCCACCACCACTCCTGTCCGACACCTTGGAATCTGGCTAGAATCAGGGGGATATGCTAATGAGACAATGGAAAGTAACCTGTTACAACGGGTATCCAAACGCGTCGCATCCCTCAAGGGAAGAACCCCAGGACTAACAGGACGAGTTACAGTTGCTAACTCGCTCATCCTCCCAATACTGTGGTACCAGGCCCATGCGATAGCCTTCTCACCTACCTTTATAACCTCAATTCGCGCGCTTATCCAGGGCTGGCTGTGGTCTGGCTCTCACCCTCCTATACGGATGGAAACACTATTTGGCCCACGCTCAAGCGGAGGCATGGGACTAATAGCTTTTGAGAGACATGCTAATCAAATCCTAGGTACCTGGATAAAGGAAATCCTTGCTCCAGACCTCCCGCAACAACATTGGTCCAGAGCAGCAAGGACTAACTTTGCACAGGCGCTCAAATTAACCAACCCACATAGTCCACCCAGACTACTTTCATACCTTGCCAAGCACCCTACTGCAACGGGTCCGCGTGGAACCTCCCCTCATTTCAATCATATCCTCCAAACTATCCGCCATATGGGATGGACCATAGAGAACATGGGTACTATACAGGGAAGGGGACGACCCAGCCCCAATTCAAATTAAAAAACCCAGAAAACCACCCCCAGAGGGATATGCTCGCAACAACCCCAAGCATAGCTAGGATAAAATACCTAGATATGCTGGACATTCCCTATGATTTAACCATACAGAAAGCAATGTGGAAAATGACACACCACCCACTCCTACAACCAAGGATAAGAGCAAACGCCTGGCGCTGTTTGAGAAGGACCTATAGGACGGCGGACCGCTCCAACTCCCTCCACAAAACATGTGCAGTATGTGGAGGGGAGAGATCCCTACATCACCGCCTAGAAACATGCCCCCCAACCAAAGCTATATGGCAGGAAGTCGCACGCCTGCTCAAGATTCAAAACTTACAGGAATTCTCAATATCAAAGAGCATTTCGCCCTCCAGATTGAGTCTCTGATCCTATCTACCCTCCGTTCCCTAATAATACCCATTGCAATGTGGACAATCCACACAATTGCATTAGATGCATTCAAGGGCACGGCCCCAACCATTGATGGGGTTATTAACAGATTCCATGTCCACTTACTGGAGCACTTCCAAGCCTGGCTCTATGGATATATGATATCAAGGTAAAAAGCGCTCATAAATCATGGTTCCCACTCTGGTTCCTCCACACAGACCCTTTCCTTCACACCTGCTCCATAGCAGGGGAAACCCCCTCAGAGTAGTGCACCAACCTCCCATAACTGGCAGTCCCGCTGGCAACAGGGGTAACCTGAGTACCCTGGGGTTCCTAATTTTATGTTTATCAGTTATTTCCTTAGTTCTATGTATATTTGGTAATGTCTGTACCCTGGTCAGTTTACCTCAGTTAAATAAAGTTTGTATGGATATCCTTTCTCATTCACAGTAGGCATATTATCTCTCTTAGCTGATTTATGCCTTTTCTTAGTTGTATTCATTGGGCAGTAAATCAATAAGTGTCCCAGTTTGTGGCACTTGTTCACATAGATTCCCTTCAAGATTGGCACTCTATTAGTTTTAGCTTTTATCTCTGGTCTTCTCATATTTATCCTGAGTAGCATATATAGTTTAGCTTATTCTACAAGGTGGCTTTTTGTTTGCTTTAAACTCAGTAACATATTTCCATTGTACACCAAGTAGTGCTTAATATATGGCCTTCAGCAACATCGGTCTATGATGTACTAGGTCATATTAATCTTTAGTGTGGAATGTAACTCTAGCGAATTTAGTAGTTTCATCTTCACAGTAGGCAAGTACATTGCTCTGATGGTCCACAGCTGCTTTAATCTAGTATTTTACTAATTGGCATATTTGGTGACTAGTTTTTCTTTACCATCTCTATAATATAAGATTTTGATTCATCTTCTGAACGTCTTAAACACTTCCAAATTCAAACAAGCTGATACTATTGACCTCATTCTGAGCTAGTCTTGTTTGTAAGCTCACACTCAAACCCTTAAGCCTTGTGACTCATGCAACCTTACTTATGATGAGCTCTCTGATGATCACTCATTCCATATATGCAGTTATCGTACATCTGCAGAAAACCTACAAAAGTTCCTTAACCAGTAAAAATGGTCTCTGTAGGACTTGAAATTTAGATCCTTTTCAACTGATCATTGCGCATGATGCAAGTCAGCGGAGTGGTAAGTTAAGTGGCCAATACTGCTTTCTATAGATGAGTAGTTTCTCTGGATGTAATTAATTCTTTTTGTGGCAGCACTTATAGTTGAGATTTTAGGTCTCCCAAATTTTTGTTAAAAATATACATGATGTAATTATGTTGATCAAGTGTTCTCCATATTTATTCAAGGTGCAGAGCACACTCCATACTTGTTTTTGAGTTATAATTTCCAGTACTCAATATCCTTCAGGGTGGACTTAATCTTCCTCTCAGTGGAAGTTCTACTCACGATTTGTGTCACAACGCGTGCTCTTGAAGAATTTTATTAACTCTCAAAAGTAGTGTTCATAAATTCTTTACTGCCAATTCCAGTGATCTGAGTTTTGCCTTGGGATTGTCCTCTTCTGTTTCCAGAAGTTCAGAAGATTTTTCTCCATAGTAAGCCTCCACGTTCACATTGTTACTCATTTATTGATACATCACTTGTTCTTTTATCATTTTAGTCTTATGGTTTCGCCCCTTTAGTAAGCAACAGTCAATTT